>CM052296.1:238627-272934 GCA_028455765.1 Lasioglossum oenotherae
TTTATTTTTCATTAAATAAATAGTACATTATTACTATTTATTAATAATAACTACATTATTTATTTACAATTTAGGCGTGTCGTTGAACTTTCCATGTAGATTCTTCAACTGTACGGCATCTGAAACACATAGAAATGTTTAATTGTAGTTGGCAGTGTCAAATAGCTATTGTTTATAATAAATCATTTCATTAGAAAGCGGTACATACCAAAGATATAAATTTCAATAATGTAGCTGGGCTCGATGGGTTGTTTACTGACAATTCAGGCGTGTCGTTGAACTATCCAAGTAGATTCTTCGATTGTACGGTATCTGAAACATATAGAAAATGTCTAATTGTAGTTGGCAGTGTTAAATAGCTATTCTTTATAATAAATCATTTCATTAGAGAGCGGTACGTACCAAAGATATAAATTTCAATAATGTAAGCCGCGCTTGATGGGTTGTTTACTTATAATTCAGGTGTATCGTTGAACTATCCAAGTAGATTCTTCGATTGTACGGTATCTGAAACATATAGAAAATGTCTAATTGTAGTTGGCAGTGTTAAATAGCTATTCTTTATAATAAATCATTTCATTAGAGAGCGGTACGTACCAAAGATATAAATTTCAATAATGTAAGCCGCGCTTGATGGGTTGTTTACTTATAATTCAGGTGTATCGTTGAACTATCCAAGTAGATTCTTCGGTTGTACGGTATCTGGAACACATAGAAATGTTTAATTGTAGTTGGCAGTGTTAAATAGCTATTCTTTATAAGAAATTATTTCACTATCACTTGCACTTTCATTACAAATAACCCTGCCCGACTGGATTTTGCTGAAATTGATTCCAAGTTTTATATATATAGACCTTTTATATATTGCGATATGATCTTACGATGTGATATTGTTGGTTGAAATCAGTGCTGCCAGATGAGGGGAATCACGCCGATATGAGGTACCTCCTCTCTGATGACCAGAGTAATATGTGACACGTTGCGCGTGTGCGACGGGGATTGAGTGAGGCAAATGGGAGACACGTTGCGCGTGCACGATGGACACGCAACAATGACATGACATTTCGCAGGTTTTAGGTTATTGCCGCGTAAAATTCACCCATTTACTTATTTCACATACTATGTAATTATTGATCCCTTTATGTCTATGTTGTGAGTTGTATTTCTTTAAAATGTAACGTTACAAATAAAAAATAATTTGTAAATTTATCGTGTAGAAGAAAAATGAGTGAATTTATTATCCCAGTCTCTTTTATGCAACTATTTTTGAGGAGCGTATGAGGGTTAACAGTGTTCAAATATATATATTATGATTTATTGATTTTACTGGAATGTAACTCAATACTACATAAATACATACAGATTTCAAGATTTTTCAATTGTACATATATGTACTTAGATTTAGTTAAATAATTTGCCATTTAAGTGTAAAAACAACGAGTTGATTTTGGTCGCAAACACGTGTCCGGTTTAAGGCGCCCATTGTGCGCCTCCTGCCAGGGCAACCCGCCTGGAGGGTCTGGCTGTGAGGGCGTGCCGAAGGCACGCCACGAGCAGCTAGTAATCTACTTGTAGCTAAGGCCTAAGAATACATAAAATAATTATTTAATCTCTTATAATTATTGGCTTCACTATAAAAATTCAATTGTCCAGATTTAGGCATCACTTTTGGCTTGTCTACACTTAGGGCATTTCACCTTACATAGCAGGAGAATGCCTTTACAATAAAGGAGACTTTGGAATGCAGCGTGTGGCTATCCGGAGAATAGTATCTAGTAGGTAAGGACCAATGTCCCATACGTATATACTTATAGACCTCGCTTCAGATAACATGCCCTGTTCAAAAATTACATTGTATACCAGATGACGGTTGTGGGCAAAGCGCTATAGTCTGTTGAGAAAGTTGCAGTATCTCATTCTTTATAAATATTTATGAAAACTGTAACTACACTAGATATTTCATTTTATTACACGTTCATTTCTACTAAAAAGTTAAATTAATTATTAAAATTAAGTTGACTTCTCTAAAACGATAAATTTTAATGTAGGTGTTGATAATATAAAATCTGTATTTATTTCCTCACAACCTACTTTATTTAAAAGAAAAGAGAGAATATTAAGAGCAGTATATGTATATATGAAAAGATATATTTTTGTCACAGTTCTATCGTTCCTTACACGTTTTTATGCATAGCACGCTCTGTTTGATTGAAAATGGTATTAAAATATTAAAATAGAATTGATTAATTTTAAACACGTCATTCGTGGAAGAGCCGCAAGTGACTCGCGAGCCGCAGTTTACCGACCACGAATCTAAGCTACCACCATATTCATGCTGACCTGCTCATGCGCACAATTCTTGACAGATCGCCACAGTTCCGTAAAATGTCGTCTTGAAAAGGAGAATGAAACTAGGTACAATTTTTTAGTTTTGATTTCCACTTTGCATCGTGAAGAATTGTCGTTTAAATTTTTCCTTCGGCTGTTACCGATATCATTATACCCTATTTATCTCTACATACACGTACATATACGTACATTGTATGCATAGAAATTAGGAAGCACAAATGTTGGTTGGTGACGCTCGAAGTCCTCGCAGAATTGGCTGGAGCTGGAACTGGAGAATTATTCCGTCTGTTCGCGTATATAAGATACCGATAACATGACATAAATAGAAAATTGATGTTCCGACAATGTACAGAACAGTTTCGTGTAGACGGGTTCAGCGGTCGCCAGTGATATAAAAAAAAAAATAAATTTCGAATTTCGAATGCGACTTAGGTATAACTGAGAGAAGAGATCAGCTGTTTAGGTTACTCCACGATGACAGATGGAGAAGACTTGAAGAGGTAGCAATGGGTGATTCAGTGCTGTGAACGTTTTGATCAAGTGGCTTCGAAGAATTGGCAAAAATGGCGATCAGAAATTTAACGGAGCCGTACATTTTGATGCGGAATAATGCGTTACGGAGTAAACGCATATATCCCGAACAGGTATAGTGGTTCTAACCTTGTAGTTAACGGACAAAAATTCCGTGCCAATTTACAGTAAATCAATTTACGTATTTAGTAGGAGAATTCGAATGAAATTGTGAATGGTTAACTGGTCGGTGTACATCTTTTCCAGAATCTGTCCGATCGAACGGCACTGGTAGCTTCGGAGCCCGACAGTCTTGACAACGTGGAATTAAACAATATCATCTTGGAAAATAACGCACCACCTGTTTGGATAGACGCCTTGGTACAGACGCAAGAGATTCTAAGTAAATTACGCGACAAAGTAGACTGCCTGATAGAATTGCAAGGGAAACAGTTAACCAGGCCAACGTTGGACGAGACGTCGCAGGTTTGTCGATTAATTATACAAGACAGGTCACGCTTATCTTGTCGCGTTAAAAGTTAACATTAGTCGTACAGTCTCTTTGATCTGTTTCGATTACGTAATTGTCAGAGAGAAAATCGTTAAAAAAAACATATCTACAGGAAGAAAGGCAAATGGAACAGCAGACGCGGGATATTGGACGGTTATTCTCGAACGGTTACCGTCAAGTGCAAAGTATAAAAACCGCAGCTAGGCATGCCACTAAACCCGTAGAGCGGCAGTTAGCGACGAGCGCTGTATCTGCTCTCTCGGCTGCTCTGCAAGAGCTCGCTCTTCGTTACAGGTCCGCTCAAAATCACTACTTGACGCGTACGTATCTCGTCGAGACACATCTAGACCAGTTCTATACACTTCTGTGGACTTCTATGGATTTCTATAGAAGTCTACAAACTTCTGTAGACGTCTTTAGACTTCTGTGGATTTCTATGGCCTTCTATAGACTTCTATAAACTCCTGTAGACGTCCATAGATTTCCGTGGACTTCTATAGAGCTCTGGTCTTCGGCAATTTCTTCCCGAGTCTCGAGCGACCGTTCTTATCGTTCCAGAGATCAAATCGAGGGAGGAGAGAAGCAATCAGTTTTTTACCGAAGATCAATCGATATTTTCGAACAATGCCACGAACGATACGTGGTTGTTCGATACTGATCAAACGAACGCCGAGACGTGGTACGAAAACGAGCACGAACAACGTCAAGATTCTGTACTTTTACAGTTGGAGGATCCGAAAGATAGGATGAAATTTGCCATGGACAGGGAAGAACAAATTGGCAGCATAGTACAGAGTATAGCGGATCTGAGACACATATTCGAGGTGATCTATCGCCCGTTATCTTGACGTTACAGTGGTGTTACGACGTTTCGAAATCTCATGAATCTTTTTCGTTCGTACAGGATCTGTCGAATATGGTACAGGATCAAGGCACTATATTGGATAGGATCGATTACAACATCGAACAAACGCAAGTACAAGTGCAGGAAGGTTATAAACAATTAAAGAAAGCGGACTCTTATCAAAGAGCCAATAAAAATTTGTACTGCATAGTTGTTCTCGCCGGGGCTATTATTCTGGTTAGTTTTCTTTTCGTTGTATTCAAAACATAAGGCAGAAACGTAAACGTTTACACGGGCGAACACATCCCGTGCCGCAACACAGACAAGTTGTTATTCCTCGATATTTCCCGGAAGGAAACACCGTTGTTGTCGTAGTATGTGTTCTATACGGAATAAAACGTTCGAGGGAAACCGGAAATACAGAAAATACAACGCGACCGGAAGGATATGGTCGAGCGAAAGGAGCACGTCGCTTACGTAATTTGTACAATTTACAATTTCACCGTTCGAATCGGACATGTTCAATGAATTGTCGAATACAAGAATTTAGGTGTACTCGCAACTTTACGAGGCAACTTATTTAGGTGTACTAAACTTTTCGATGAATAAAAAAAGAAACAGGAGAAGGCAATCGCGGTCGAACTCCGCGTTTCGCGAGGAAACGTCGTCCTCTCTGTTCGATTGGAGAGAAATATTTAAGTAAACGCATCTGTACGAACGTTACAATTCAATGCAATGTTAACCGCGTAAAATATCTTAATGGATCGATTGGACTCGAAGGTGTGTCAATAAATATCAAGATCGGTAACAGAAACCTTTTTGATTCAAGTGGTCTGTAATTCGAATGATCTCCATATCTAACATCACGAGATACCTTTTCCTCCAATATCACACTTTTTATTACCGACCGAGAGCAGCGATGCGTTCATTCTGGTACGCTTCTCGTTTGGCCGAATTCGGCCCAGTCAACCCGACGAACGCGCGATTCAACGATCTAAGAGCTTCTACGTAGATTGAGCGTTCAAAAAATACTACTCTGTAAAAAGTATAGTCGAATTCGCTATTTTCTTTAGTTTCTGTATGCTGTTCGCGTATATCTGTAGCGCGACGGTGGTGGATAGTCTACAAGGTTATCTTGTACGCGCTCGGTCGTCGTCACGATCCTGTACGAAAAACGAATACAAAAAGGTGGACTCGGTTGGCGCCTCAGGTGGCAGACGTCGCCAAGGTGTGCGCCAAAATTCCGAACGCTCCGCCGAGTATGTAACGCACAAAATTGTCACCGACCAAGGGGCCCAGAGCGTAGAGACCCGCTACCGGCGACTTGATCACTTCGTACGTGAAGTCGTCGACCTCTATTGGGTTCGATTTGCCGTCGACAGGCTCGTCGGCGAGTCTTCCGAGGCCGACGCCGCTGCCGCCTTCGAGGTACGACAAGTCTGGCTTGTAGCCTGCGAACGTAACAAGTTATACATATTATACATATCGTATACAAACTGTATAACAACGATATAAATACAGGGTGAACCACCTAAGACTTATACCGAAAATATCTGCGTTGATTTTAGTAGTACAAGAAAATGTCTCATGCATGAAATGCTTAGCTCAGTGAGGCAATTATTGCGACGGAGAAGTTTTTTCAAGGTCAACGTCGTCTTTTTAAAATGGAACGACGTATTTTGATTAATGTAACATTACGAAAAGACAAATTCAACCATGCAACTCGGCGAATTCAACCAAACACTCTATTTCATTATTCACATTTGTTTTTGGTTCACTTCGTACACGTTTTTTCTTCTCTACACTTCCGATTTCTCGAAAGAGCTTGACGACGCTCCTGATAGCTTGAACATTAGGATGTCTCCGATCAGAATATGTTCTTGCATATTATAATCGAGCTCGCACTGCGTTTTGTCTGCATTCTCAGTAGACGATTAGAATATCACATTTTTGAAACAAGAGATGTCTTTCGACGATGTTTCAGTGTTTATGAGTAAGCATGAACATGGAGAATAATTCCTTCGAAGGTCAACGTATTGTATGTGTTCTGTACAATTACACAAATATTACACAAATACACATAATATAATATAATTATCGTATAACGAACACCTACCGATCAGTATCGCGACGGTCGAGACACGAAACGAGCAGACTCGATCGTCCGGTGACGAGAGGGTTGCTGCTCGAATGGGCTCGTTGGTGATGCGGTCGTTTCCGGTCGCGGACACCTCCATCAGCGTGTATCCTGGTAACGCTCTGTACAGCGGGTAGTTGCTACCACCGTCCTCCATCATTTCGTAAACTTTGTGGTACTCCGGGTACATGGAACTGGGAAGACCCACTAGTTTCTCGTACTTGGTGTGGCGCGGTTTCTCGTCGTCCAGCTTCCTCCACTCGGTAGAAGTGTCTCTGAACGCGTGCAACACGGGAATGCCTCGAAAACGGGCGGCCATGACGGCATCCGCCGCGCTCAACCCGGCTCCAACTACGAGAACAGGTGCGATTTGTTTGCAACGGTCGGGTTGCTCGTCGGAGACGGAGTCCGTAGCTGGTCGACGTCTTCTGTGACCGCGGTCGCCTGTCCGATGAAACGAGGGCGCGTCGACGCGCGTTCGCCGATCGACCAGTCTATCTAACTTCGTCTCGAGATCGTTCAAATGGTGCGTGACCCATTCGGGCTGCGAATTCTCGCCGGGTATCCCCAATCGATTCGGCGAATCCGTGCTGCCCGTTGCGAGGACCACCTTTTTGCACCGATACCGGAACGGTTTTCCAGTGTCTATCTCGAATCCGTCCACTATCCAACCGTACCGCGTAGCTTCTTTGCACGGGTTCGAATCGCGAGCGGCCTTCACGGATGTGACCATGGCCCCACTGCAACATTAAAGTTATATGTATAATGTATACTGTTGTAGACGTAACGTGCGGTAAATTATATGCGATAACAGATAAGCGAGTCGTGAATAGACCGACGAACGGACCAACCATCGAAAGTATTGCTCCAGTCCCTTTATCCGGATATAGTCGTCGTAATAGGCGGCTACTGTCCCGACAGAAATTCTGCTAGCCGTTTTATGCGCGTACGATTCACCACCCTCCACCGAGCTTGTCTTCCGAAATTGCTCGGACTCTACCATTGTCTCCCACTCCCGGATGTCCAGATCGGGCAACGACATCCACCGGTTCAAGCTGATGGTCAGCACGTTCGGATCCATCGACTGGAACGATCGTAAACATGGAAATAAACCATAAAGCAGCAATTGTGGCGGTCTAGCAAGAGTGCGGCGGTACACTCACACCGCTAGACACTATGTATACGTACACGAGAATTGCAAGGGTTCGGCAAATGACAAATCACGTCTCGCTAATGCACATTTAGGGCCCCTACGTAGTCGCAATCGCTAGATAACAGATCAATCTAGCGCGCATGGTGCCTAAGATGGCCTACTTCCGCGTTTTCAAGGCGTAGTTTTCATTATTCGGCAGCAAGTAACTATCGCGCCGTCATAATGCTGCTCGAACTCCGCTACATGCAGCCGAATAATAAAAATAATGCAAAGATGGGGTGGTGGTATTTTATTAATCAAAACTGCTAGATAAAAGATCCATCTAGCATACAGCTGCGCATGTAGCTATTTTCATAAAGCTGCGACAGGTAAATGCTGCCGAATAATGCAAACTACGTCTGGAAAATGTAAAAATAGGACTTTTGAGGGCGACCACGGCCTCGATTGGTCTTTCATCTAGTAGTTTTGACTACTGAGAAGCCCCATCTTTGCATTATTGAGGAATGAGAACGCGCATCCCTTAACTGGATGATAAAGACACCGTGGGCGATGGGTTACCTGCCACGCGCCACCCGGTCGTCCTTTCCCGAGCACAACGTGGTCGATCAGCTTGTGCTCGGGATTTTGCTCCTTGGAGATCCAAGTGAGTAGGGACGGTACGTCAAGGCCACTGTCTACGCAAGGGTGCTGCAGTTGGTCCATCAAAAGGGCTAGAGGTCGGCCACCAACCCTACCCTCCAACCCGGAAGAGAGACTCTTCAGTTTGCACCTGGTACTGCGAACCAAACACCGGTCTTGCGTTTTCCTCTCGCATCCTTCGAACCTGTTCTGTCGTCGGGTACCGGTTCCAGTTCCAGTACCACTTCCGTTTCTCTCGGTCTCCGCCTCGCCGTTCACGGTGCTAGAATACAGCCTAGCGGTCAGCATCTCGTCTCCGGGATGCGGCTCGCCGGTGTAGTACGGCCAATTTCCGGCGAGCATGTAGGAAAGACAGATACCGCTCGGTCCATTTCCTGCGGATCCGGGGAAAAAAACAAGCGACGTGTCAGTCAACCGATTCGCGGACACGGTCTCGTTTGCATCGAACGTCGCCGCGTACCTATAATTACCATATCCTTGTAAACGACGTCGTTTTCCTCGTCATCGCAACACTGCATCGTTCTTCCGATTCCGCAAACTGTAACAAACGATCGGCAGTCGTTAGAAACGTGCCGGAGGCGTGGCTTGAGCGATGCGTAGGTTCTAGAGATCGTGGTTCTTTCTACGCGTGTATTTACATACACGTACTTCAGCGCGATATTTGCATCGTCATTTTAATTTGTATAATTTTTAGAACATCGATGTTGATTTATGTCGTCGATGTCATTTGTGATTGTACTTTGTTTCACGAGCCATGCGTGTGCTGCATCTCACATTTTTATATTATTTTGGAATAACAGTAATTTAAACAATAATTATTATTGTATGTATCATTACGATATATATAAAATTATTGTATAAATTATTTATTGGACAATTGTGTGTTATATATACAGTGTGTGGCCGGACGGGGGTGGTACGACCAGGCAGGGGATGATTCTACATGGAAACATAAGTCGAAAAGAAGGAATAACATTTTGACTCCTCGTTCTCGAGAAAATCGATTTTAATGATGCAGCGAATATACGTGCTTGTGATAAGAATCGTCTGACGCGCGTCTGATCATGACCAACCGATTCTACTTCCTGCGTAATACTGAAACCCGACGGATCCCTTCTCGAAAATGAGACGGCAAACGAGAAAAAGCTATTCCTTTTTTTCGAGTTATTTTTTTTACATTTAGAATCATCCTCTGCCCGGTTGTACCAACCGTCCGGCCACATCCTATATTTGTATATATTTTTCTAACATAATTGTATAATTATGCAGACTAAGTACATATCCTGATCGAAACAAGCTATCGCATTCTACCTTTTTAAGGCCTGCGAAACGTAAAATTGTAAATAATTACAAACTAAATAATAATGGCATTGAACGACCGAATCTTGAAGCAGACACTTGAGTTAAGTAAATTATTTTAAGTATATTTGAGTTACTAGAAGTTAAACGTCTGAGAATTGTACAACCGGCGAGAAAATATTTAAACCTATCAGAATATATCAGAATCTAAGAACATAGTTAGCCCAAAAGAAGCCATTTATTGCCAGAACATCAAAACTTCTTCTCTAGCAAACTGGAGGGTTAGTTGATTACATTTTTTAAATAGGACTAGTTCTCAAATTAATTTCCGTATCTATTTTATACAAGGTGTTCGCGATAATCTGTACCGGCGTTTTTTTTTTCGTAAACGGTAAACATTAGAAAAGAACCGAAGAGGAGGAAGTTGTGGTATATTTTACCAGCTAATGTTGAAGTAACAAGCACTATCTCCATTTTCGACAATAACGTAAAAATTACATTGAATTAATTCAGTTTAAAATAATGTGATGTGAAATAACTGATAAACTGTTTTTTTTTTTATTTCTACTTAGACCACTTTCATAGTTATGGGCATAAATGAACGTGACCATGTACAAATTGAAAGGTAATAAAACGGTGTTCCCACCGTCGAGAGGCGATCGATATTTGCAGCGCGCAAAAACAGTTTTGCAAGTAATGAGTATGAGTCGGCCGGCGATCAACTGCGTCGATCTTGATTGCGTATCAGCATGATCGATTCGTTGATTCTTGTCCGAAGCGTGAGCAACGGAGCACCGACGGAGCCGCGTCGGATGACGAACGCTGCCGTTCGCGCGAATTAATCCTGAATCGCGGAAAGTCATTTCTCAAGATACTACCGGTTTATTACGCAAGAAACTGTAATTACAAGTACAGCACAGCCCGATAAGTGCCGCCTGCCAAACGTTTTTTCTCGCAGCACGTGTGACTTATCGTGACACGTCCTGGTCCCGTCTTACCCGTAAATTATGTCGACCATTTATTATGTTTCAGCGTAAACGTGGACGACTTCAAGTTGACTTCGAGCACGATGATTAACAATTAACGTAACGACGCCGGCCGCCGGTCGTCAGCCGTCGCCGCGTTTAATTAAAAATTCAGCCGGAGCTATTCGCAATTACAGCGGCTGGCTTTGATCAGTGAAGGATCTATGTATAACGCAGCGTCTTATGAACACGATAAGGCATGACGCGTCAACTTTGGCATTGTTGCGATTCGCGGAAATGATTGCACGATTGGACAATCGAAGTGGAGTGCTCAGGATTGAAGAAAAAAGAAAGCAACGCGACCCTGAGAAGCTCGTGGTCGCACCAGTGGATGCGAACCAATGTAAACACGCAACGGACGACGATGACTTTGGTAGATCCTTCCGCGAGAAAAGCAACGCCAGTTGAACACTGGTTGAACGTTGGACGTTGGACGTCGCGTCCTATACTCCGATGAACACCGGTAGGCGTCACCCAAACCGGTGGGCCAAATATTTAGCAACCCGGCGGAAATTCGGACGAATGCGGTTGATCGGGCAACGCGGCCGTGTTTACCTCGTGGAAAGAGACGAAAGCCAAGTCCGAGTCCGAGTGGCGCCTCGCTCTTTGTAGAGTGTAGACTGTGGAGGATCCACGCGCGCGAACGGCCGGCGTCCTACTGTACGGCAAACGGAATGCGATGTAACGCGAACGCGTGCGTCACTGATTCGCGGGAGAACATTCGTACCATGGAAGGTCGCGAAACACACCGCGGCGACATACTTCTGTTAGTTCCTGTGATCGCTGAGTATGTAATCCGCGACCTCCTCGCGGATCGAGTCTGCCGAAAAATCGGTATCGATCACCGTTCACCGGACGGGCACGTTACGCTACACTGCCTCGCGTTAGATCGATCTCGGGCTACGGACGTTACGGATTCCAAGAGTTCGCCCTCCTTTTCCTATTAACCCTAAAATCGATTGAGCAACCTACAAAATTGATGAACAACTCGTGTCGCGGAGTCCAAGTATACGCAACCGAAGGTCGGGTTTCGAGTCGGGCTGCCTTCTATCCTTTTGTTCTCTTTTGCGTAATCCGCCACCCGCTAAAAAACCGGTTGCGTGCCTTTCACCACTCGATTCCCCGACTCGACCCCGACGGCTACGGCCACGGATACGGACACTCTGATGCATCGGTATTTCTCTGCATACGTCGTTGCATACGTACTGTTCACGGAGAATGCTGGTCGCAGCTATAGTCTGGCTCGATTGTCTCGAAATCTTTTCCTCGAACGGCCGTTCTGCCTCGTAATCGTTGTTGCGGTTCACGGTACAACACAACCGTTGCGCCACTCCACGTGCGTCTTCCTGCTCGCCTCTATGGTACTATTATGCTTGTGTTCGTGTTGACTTCTTTATATTTCATATCTCCCGACGAAGCCTAAACCGGCTAGAACCCAGCACATGTCTTCGCCGATGATTTTCTCGTAGGTACATATGTACTTACATATGGGTAGCTACATAAGTGTGTGTTCGATGTTGCTCGAGCCAGTGCGAAAACGGAACCGATCGCCACGCCGATCGATCCTCTTTGTCCTTTTTCACCGTTTTTTTCACTGATACTACACCGTTTCACCGGCTCGCCTTGTCCAGTGTCGCGATAGCGTTCGTGCGCGAACTGATCGCGCGTATCCGCCGTTTTCTCGATCAGACGCGATTCCGAGTTTTCCACGATCCCCATGACTGGACAGATTTCCGATTCTGACAAGAGATTACATAACTCGGGTCAAGCGTCATCTTGGAAAGACGATGTCGCGCGCTAAAAATAAGATGCGCGTCTCCGCGGCTATGTCGAATCGCGTCCGACTGTATATTTATGTAAGCTCAGCGATTCTTATCGCTATCGTTCCTGCTCCCGGATGAACCTGTCTGTCGTCAAGTTCATAGTTTTAAGTTCGGGAAGAAACGATAGAGCGTCACGTGTGGAGGAGAACGTTTCCTCCAAGTATTATCTCCATCGAGCCGAATTATTTCCGCTCGGCGGCGCCCGATTCCGACGCTCCTGGCCATCGTTCTCAGCCTGTTTTTATTCGATTGTCGTGCGACGATTCCTGTTTAGAACGCCTTCTCCTATATTTATCGATTCGACGGCGCCTTTGGCTTCGAATTCGATAGCTATTTCTCACCGCGACGCACCCCACTTCTTCTAGCTCGAACGTCTACGGCTCTGTACGGGATCGTTAGAACCGACCAGCGTGTAGAGATACACTTGCGACAAACGAAACGTTCGATTTTTTCCGCACCGGCACAATTTGCGAACGCGTCGCGAGCTTATCGTGGCAGAGGTTAGGTTTCGTACGTGCGCGACGCATGTCAGGAATCAGTACCCGGTTGTTTATGGCAACATCTCCCTCCTATTCGCTCCTATTCCTAAAGGAACGATGCTATACCACTACACCAGCCGGTTATGAAAAATGCTCGACACGACCTCTTTTTTCACGAATTTCCAAATGGGATATTAATTGTGATTTCATCGTTACGATCGTCTGTCCAACGAGCTTCGTCCGACTGGCTAATTGAATTTCTGACAGTTCCTACCTTCATTTTCGTTTCTAGTTTCTGCGATTACGCTTCTGTTCTCCGCTATCCATATTCGCAGAGATGCGCGCGTCGCCTGCCATTTAAATCACCCTCGTGTCGTGTGCGTATGAATTATATCTTCGTCTTCCCTTATTGTTAACCGTTGTTCGCATAACTTTCGTAATTGGTTATGTATCGAATGTGTGTTTATTATTTTGACGATTTTCGATATGATTCTAATTTCGGTAGCATTCTCAGTGTCGCAGACAGTTCAGCTAAACTTACCTGGGCCTAGCAGACCTAGACTAATATTGTAGCGCTATCTGTGATAAACTGCTTGGACGTAGGTTGTATGTAGGTAAGTAGGTAGTACACGTACGTACAGATGGTACAGAGAGGAAAAAATAAGAGCTAAGAGCACAGACGAAATATAGAAATAGACTATACATATATGTATGTATACTTATAGACGGCTTCAGATAACATGCCAGGGAAAAGTTACTTCAAATCACTTCGAGAATACATTCAAGCAAGTACAACATTTTTGGGACACCCTGTATTCTGTAACTCATAGGACTCCCGCCAAAATTACTACCCCACTACCTTTTCATCGTTACTGTTTTGAGCGCGCATGCGCGAGAAATCTTGGCCAGTATCTCACTGCGGCGCACAGGCAAACTCCATGCAGTGCTTCGATTGTGCGCAACATTTTTCGTACGATGGATAGCCGCTAGAGGCGCTGCGCGGAAAAACAGTACCGTATCTACTATTGGGTAGATGAAATGGGGTTCCTTGAGCACCCCGCAGAATGTAAAAAAATTTGTATGATTTGATTCTGAAAAATGAATGTATAACAAGTATATTTGTGTATATTTTGTAACTCGTAGGACACGTCCTGGAGTCTTTTTGTCCGGTGAGATTATTTCGATACATTCCCGCCAATATAACTGCCTCAGGGCTCTGGCCGCTCTGCTACCCAATACATAGTAGATACGTTACTGTTTTTCCGCGCAGCGCCTCTAGCCGACTCTAGCGGCCATCTGCGGCCATCCATCGTACGAAAAATGTTGGGCACAATCGAAACACTGACTCCATGCAGTGAGCGTGAGCTGGCGTGAACCAGCGTGAACGCACGTGAACATTCTCATTTCCTGTCTGCTGCTACATAGATAGAAAGTATAAATATATAAATAGAAGTGGATAGTATTCAATAGTATTATAGTATATAGTATCTCGCCAGTGACATAGCCACGATGAGTCCATTGCGATACAATTTCTCTAATTTGCCTCCAACAATCGAAGCCGCAATTGCGTTCGCTCGTGAACACGGGATATTGCGGTCCTCCAAAAAGTGTAGAATGCATCATGTGGATATGAAGTTTTTCTTGAGTCCTACTATGCACGAGAACGGCCGGTATCGTTGTCCTGTCGGTCGCGGAAAGTGCCGACAATACTCTGGAACGGTAGATTCGATGTTTGAAGAGATTCGTTTGCCTATGTACAAGGCGATACGGTAAGTTTTATACTCATTGACACATTTATATGATTTAATAAATTGTTAATTTTTTCAGGTTATTGTATTGCTTCACACGGGATTTTTCGGATTCTGATACCGTGCGCGAGTTGTACGATTTCACAAATGAAAATGATGCGAGTGTTTCGTTGACTACTGTTGCAGCGTGGCATCGTTTCTGCCGTGAGATAATTGTAGACGAGTTTACTCAGATCCAAGTGGATAAGCCGAAATTAGGTGGGATTTCGGCTTCTGGAGATCCGATCGCAGTTCAGGTACAGAATATTGTATTAGTTTGTACAGCGATTTATCGAGTTTATTCGTTTTATCATCGGTCAGGCCAGGGATAGTATTCTTTGACTTTCGCCGAGGGTAGAAAAGAACAGCAAAGATTGAGGGCCTCGGTCGCCGAGAAGTATAAACATAACTAAACTAATAACAAAACTTCTTTATTTGTCTATGGAATTTACTTTACAGATTGATGAAACCAGATTTGGGAAAAAGAATTATAAACGTGGCACCCAAATTGAAGGCCAGTGGCTCTTGGGAATGGTCGATGTCGAGACAGGGGACTGTCGGATGGTGGTAATGCCAAACCGAACAGCCGAAACCTTAATTAGCGCAATAAAGAAGAATGTAGCCGTGGGCAGTGAGATCCATACGGATTGCTTTCGGAGTTACCCAGGTCTCACTACCGCAGGTTACATTCACGTAACAGTGAATCATACCATAGAGTTCGTTGGTAAGTAATAATCCTGCTAAATTTAAATTAATGTTGTATACTACAGCGATTTACTTCACTAATTTTTGCATTGGTTGGACTTAGATTTGATTTTACATCTGAGTTGATTTGAAATTGTTGGGGGATCGCTGAAGTAAATAACAGTTTAGCAAATTATTCGATTATACTTTCATGTAAACATTAATTAAATTGAAATTCAATTACAGCAAGCAATGGGACATCCACACTAGGTATCGAGCCAATTTGGCGTCCAGCAAAACAATGGATGCGGGAAGATTGTCACTTCAATAATGATGATTTTGCCTATCGGTTGTGTGAGAATTTGTGGAGGCGATTTTGCCGCCACAACACTATCGATTTGTTGGCATCGCTCATGGAAGCGATTCGAATGCATTACGTTTTTAAGTGAAGTAAGCCAAAATTTGAGAATAGTAGACTGCTATCACATTTTAAATAAAATTATAGATATATTTAACACGTTTGTACAACTTTTACAGGCATCATTCAATTGGTGAAGTAATGCATTCTCATCCCACAATGAAAAATTCATTTTTCAACTAGGTAAGTGAAAATATGGTAATATTTGACTGCGTTATATGTGGGGAAGGCTTATTGTATTTTTATTTTAATATGCAGCGCATGAAGCTTATGCTGATAAGAAGCTGATGGAGCATAGGTGGTTGGTACCTATCAGTTACCGGAGGTGCTAGTGTAGGGAGGAGTTTTAGTGGGTAAACCGGACGTATACACACCGTTCGGGAGTCCCACACTTTTCAGGGGTTGGAATGGCTCCTGAAATTAGTGCATGAAGCATTCAACCTCCCTGCACTTTAAATACTAAAAAGAAATAAAAATTAATTCAATTAATTCGGGGTTGGATTTGAATTAGGTACGTGCGGAGGCGGCCAGACACAATGTATATTCAAAAATCTATCTCCTTTTATAAACAAGTTCAATAGTTTCCTCATCATAACCTCCGGGGTGGGTCGAGGGGTGACATCAACCATGCAGGATTTTTTAGAGGAGATGTTAGGTGAAAACTGTGACGATTTTCGTTAGTTCACTAAGTATTTTTTTTTATAATAAATTATGTACCATAATTTTTAGTTCCTGGCGCGTTCGCAACATAGATATATACTATGCATAAAAATGAATATTGGGTACATAATGTTCAGCAGGTTTTCCAGGGCATCATTACGAAAAGTTTGATCTTTGAACGCTTATAGTAATTTATCATTTTCGAATGTAATAGACATTTAAAAAGCATTGTACATTCGTTAAAAATCGATACGAGGACTTTGATTTTTTAGCCCATGAATTGATGCCATTAATGATTGATTAAAAATGAACGATGTAAGGTGGAAAATGAATAAATTGCTTCGTTTATGGAAAATATATTTTATTGATGCATACCTCGGTAAGAAATCTCTAATGTGGTAACATCGAATCCTCTGTGAGGGAAACTGATTCCATTTGATCGATCATTGCCACCGTTGAAAGCGACGCAGACAATTTTCTAAACGATTTCTAGAGCTGCGCGATCGCGCGTTAATCGTTTTGTAATTGAGTGGCGCGATCGGTGAGGGGTACATAGGACACGTGCATTAGTTTTTTCGTCGAGATGGTGCCATCGGCATTCTTATCCACTTGCAGAAAATCTTGAAGCCTTTGAAATCCTTCTATGCTAACTACTGGACAGATTAAACGTCCTCCAACAGCTAATTGGTCTATCAGCTGGAACACGCGAAACGCGTATTATTAGAAGCATATTCTTCGGGTAGATTCGGATTATATTTGAAGTAGAATTTGTCGAACCTGTTGCGGTAACGTATCCGCTGCTGCTCCAACGTGAATCGCGTTGTACGGGCCATCGGCGGTATGTCCCAATCTACCGTCTCCCACTAGGCGCATTTACAATGACCTGATGTTAAACTGCGGTCTATCTTTTTACATTACGCACGGCAAAGTCATAGAATTGTTGAACAGAGTCCCGGTTCATTCTTCCTGACAAGGTACACAACCTACTCCACGTGGGTGGTTACAGGGTATTTAGCATTTGAGCGTATCTGTTATTTTTAAACTCTTGAATGTATCAGACGCGTGTAACGTCTAATCGTAAAAGAGAGATCGCGTCTTTCTATTTTACCCGAAATTATCTACCGGCCTATACATAGAACACTGCAACGCGTCTAGAATTCTTGGGTTCTTACCAACGAATTTCACGCGACCTTCTTTGATGAAGTGAGGGAAATCCTTCTGTACATTTTTCGTCGAAATTTCAATCAGTTCTGGGATGTGATCGACGCCGATTACACGACCACTGGATCCCACCATAAATCCCATGCACGCTGTCAAGTAACCAGATCCGGAGCCAATGTCCAGGGCTTTGGCTCCTTCAAACAATTGATCGGCAAGGATACACAATGCGTGTGCATGCTGCGAAACGATTAATGTTTTACAGACGTTTGTCAAGAGTGATGACTAGACCACGGATCTTTATTTAAATTTAAGAATATCGTAATGTTGTGTTTAATGTAACAATGTCATTAAGCGATGAAATCAATGTCTATTTTATTTCTGCTTGCGTAAAGATCCGCAGTCTAGTGATGACAGACAATTCTCCTCAGTTCACCTACCATGTGAGGAGCGCTAATGGTTACATTATATCCTATTCTCCTTGGTCGATCCAGATACGGGTCTGACTCGTGGTAATAGCTTGCCCTGTCTACAGCTAACATAGCTGCTTCCGCTTTACCGATAGTCAGGATGCCTGCATCTGCAACAACGCTTTCTGTTTGTATCGGAGAAAGATTTGAATCTGATAGAAAGTGTAATTGTTGACTTTACCCTTCAGTTTAGCAACCATTTCTTGATTGGTGGTTCCGCTGCAATGCCATGCCATGTTTTTCTGAGAGATTACAACGAAGCTGACAGCAGAACGAAGTGTCTGTTTGTCGATGGCCGAATGATAAGCGATAAAAAAAGATACGTCGATTAATTTCAAATTCCAGATTGCAGGTGTGTTTGCTAGGAACATAGCCTAAACGTCAAACTATTTCCAAGGTGTGTAAATATTGCTGTTAATGTTTTTCAGATTACGCGCTGCGCTTCTCGATTGAACGGGCAGAAAAAGTAATTTAAAAATTTAGATACGAACAGGATTTAATGACAAATATTTACCTCGATATGGAATTTTAGTTTGCGCTTTATTTATACATATATTCACGTTCACGATTGTCGACATGTGATGCAACAATCGGATGGAAAATAATGGTTACCCTGAGTACCAACGGTGAATGATGAATGATGAATGGTAAATGTAAAAATGATTTTCAACAAATTTGGAAGAACCAGGAAGAATTAGGTTCATCCCGGGCGATCAACATTGCCGAGACCGTGAGCCAACATGGCCGCCACCGACACAGGATGCGCCGAGGATATAGTGTCGCACTATTGTGGACGTAAGGGAGGGAATCGAACGTCTTGACTTGACATAGATTCATTTCAACGATTTGACAACATTCGTCGAGAAACGGTGTCAATCTCAAATCGCAAACGAAGCCTATCGAGTTCGAAGGACGTTTCTACAAGATCAAATACCTGGTCTGTTGGTATCTGCCAAGAGATAGGTCCCGCCACTGCCTCGCCACGACCTGTAGAAGGTGTATAAAAAGTAATGGTCATCCGTTGTAAGGGTGGATCGGTGGATATTTGTAAGAGAAACTTGCCGCAAAATTGTTTTTAACAAAGAAAATTGTTGTTAAAGTCTTTTTTTTACGTCAACACTCAGGGCCGTGCGGTAGATTTTCTTAGTACGGTACAAGCCTTTGAAATGCCGCCCCTTAAATGTTTTTTCTTTAAAATAACCTTCGATCGTGATTTAAAAAAAGAACAAAAGGTACGAATACTATTTTTATTTTGTACATACATATACAAACTATTTTAATTTTAAATACTACAGTTCTACTCTTCTAACTTTCGCTTTAGCAAATTCGTTAACAATTTAATTTAGATTGAATAGAAACTATAATGGTGGGGACTTTGCGGCTCTCGGAAAGGAACAAGTTGTAGACAAAAGCCTATTATTACAGTCCACCCGACCGTGTCATAAATTTGAAATTGCAAAAGAAAGCCTTATATCTATTGTCATAATTATAAAATGTTACCGTATCTCACCCTTCCTCAAGCCTCAAGCGGATTAGGCAATATACCTGTAAAGGACGTTATAGCAGACAAAAAAAGAATGCGAATCGGCTCCAAACCGGCCGATTGTTTTACAACCACCGCGCTCCGAAACCTTTTATCCGACAGATGGTCAACACGTGCGACGGACCCATTGAAGCGTCGAGTGGACTACCCTAATAAATCACGTCATTTACGACCGAAAACAATAACAAAAGTAATTTCTTTGACAGTTTCCCCACTTCTTAAACTAGTCCTTCCGACACACCCTCGTCCAATTAACAGACGCTATTTTTCCCCACCTAAATCCACCCAAAAAGAACAGAGGTGACAACCGCAGTACTATTTTGATCGTGGTCGGAGTAACTTCTTCCCGTTTGCTGTCACAATTTCGGAAAGTGTGTTACGCAGTGTCCAGTGATTGTGTAGAAGTGTAGTGTTTTCATATTTTTATGTGTAACGATGGACATAAGGTATTCTTTCACATTTTGCAACTTTAAATTTATTATCCGGATGTCCCTTTAAATTTCGTTTGTCTCGATGCACGCACACGAGTATGTTCTGTCTCATCGACACGGTCGAGTGGATTGTATAGTACACAATCAAATTTTGCAAAGATTTTAACAGCTTATATCTCAATAACTAATTTGTATTGCGACATATGGCTTCTTTCAAACCTTTTCTCTTTTATATGAGTCGGAGGTGTTGACGTAAAAAAAAACCAACAACAATTTTCTTTGTCATAAACCATTTCGCGGCAAGTTTACCTTACAAATGTCCACCGATCCATAGGTGTACAGTGGTTAACGAAAGTATATTCGAACGACCTTTAAAACTAAATAACTTTTTTATAATTGTACCAAACGACCTGATTTTTTATAATCAATTAGAAGCCATGGTTTACGAAATAGTATGCAAAAAAAATTTACGAAAATTATAATTTACAAGGTTACATGTAAAAATAAAAAAGGTATTTTTAAAAAATTTTCTTATTTGGGCCCTTGGATCGTTTTAGTGTTCGAATACTTTCGTGGCTCACTGTATGGCTTCTTCCAACCTTTTCTCTTTTATATGAGTGGGAGGTGTCCACGTAAAAATATCTAACAACACACAACTTTCTTTTTCATAAACAATATTGCGGCAAGTTTCTCTTACAAATAGAACAGATGACCATTACTTTTTATACACTCTGTACGAATATGTACAAATGAACATGTGTATGATGCGTCGATGCACCCGCGTGCGCGGTACGCTCTTGACAGGCACACATTGTAGACCGCATATATATATACGTACACAAATATACATAGTATACTTATAGATATAGATCAAGACCGCGATGATCGAATCTTTCCGATCGTTTTCTCCCGCAAAGCAATGGAACATTTTCGTGCGAAATCTTTGGAAGCATCGATTACGAATGACGAATGCGAAGTGGCTTTTATCGGAACAGGTTCCCTATTGTAGGTACAGGATTAGCAAACGTTGTGTCGTCGCGATATCTTCCGCGTGAGCTACGTTGAAATTCCTGCGCGCTTTTGCAAATGCTGCGTGCATAAATTAAGCGATGACAACCGTTTGCTCGGGAACACCGGATCAATTCTCCCCGATAGGTCGTAAATTAGTCTTATCGGTGGGAAGCGATAAAATGGATCGATGGTAAATCAGAGGTAATCGTGCTTCTGTATGCACAACTATTAGAGGTCATGGTTCTTAACGTGTAAGTAAAATACACTTGTACGCGTGAAAGTACGTCTCATTTTATGCACATGTACAGGGGAACGTCTGCATTATGTCACGTGTTCGTGCAGTCACGTGCATTAATACATTCTCATTCATATCAACGTTTTAAAAATCATAGAAGTAGACTGCGGATGTTTTGTGCATTTTCCAATTTTTGTAGACAAATTTTAAGGAAGTGCAATTAAATACAATCTTTTTAATCGGAACTGCCTTTGTAGATCCAAAGCAGATTAATCTTGCACAAAATTCTATCGAATTTCCTATTCTAGCCTTTTTTGAACATTTTCATAAGCCATAAATGCATAGAAATCCGCAGTCTAGTAATAAAATAAGAATATAGTAACGTATCCTCTATAATATACATATATAATAATAAAAATAAGGCTGCTCTATATAATCAAATAAGGATATAGTAATTCACGGATGATTGTTAAATACAGGCGAAGTATTACACGCGAAATAGGATCTCTAATAACTAGACTGCGGATCTTTATGCGAAATGAAAATTGTCCAAGTCAATAATAAGGATGCTGAAGTTAAATGAAAATGTATACTCTTTCTAAATCATGTTAACAGTCGGAAATGATTTCAAAATATCTTTTGATTCGTCTAATGTGTGTTCAGTTTTGCATTTGACCTATTCCAATTTTCGTCGACAAATTTTGAGAAAGTGTAATGAAACAAAATCCTATTTTGAATGGGTACAGCCTTTGTAGATCCAAAGCAAATGAAAATTATACAAAATTCTGTCGTATTTCATATTCTAGCCTTTTTTAAACATTTTTATAAGCCATAAATCCATAAAGATCCGCAGTCTATTAATAACTATACACGTACGCGTATGCGAACGAGATTCGACGATTTCCACGGAGCGTTATCGAAAGGGAAACTATCTACTACCGCGAAAATCGCGAAAATGATTCGAGAAAACAAGAAAGGCGGACCGAGATTTCGCGGCGATGACGCTGATAGGGAACGCAGTCGGTCGTGTTTGTCGAGCATACAATATACAATAGTCCTCGTACAACATGTAGGCATACGTGTAATACATACTTATGCTGGAAGATAAGAGGGATAGATTCGATTCGTTCGGGTTTGGTAGGCGCGCGGATAGCGATCGGTATAAATTGAAGGCGGCATCGTCGATTGGTAACGGTCAAAGGAGAATCGATCGCGAGTAGAGACGAGAGCGGGAACTCGTTGTTTCAAGGTCGATGAAAAGGGGTTGCACCTCTCGCGCACCGCAGTCACCGATTCGCATGTGAATATGGCGCAGGAGAATGCCGATTTCGAGCCGGGGAAAGCGCGGCAGTTTTTCGTAGCGGTGATGGGTAAGTCGAGGAGTCCTGAACGTTTCGAACAGGCATTTATGACAGGCTGTGAAAAAAGAATTGGCGATGAGGTCATTGTTTTTCATTGCTCAAGAAGGATTTTACTTTACATCTTGAGTGTATTCTTACCTAGTTCTTCTTACTTCTGGGACAATTACAGGCCAGACACTTGGGCCATTTATCGATAGAACACTGTCCTACTAAGTATCAGAGGAACTGATGATTGAACATTGTATTTCAGTGAACGTCGCAACGCTGTCGTACGGGATATCGGTCGGCTGGCAGTCTCCGATGATGCCGGTCCTGCAAAGCGAGCACTCGCCGGTGGGCAACGAGCCGATGACGGACGAAACCGCATCTTGGTTGACCGCGATCCTGTGTTTGGCGGCTGGGCTGACCACCCCGATGGTTGGCAGGATAACGGAGCGGTACGGGCGCAAAGCGACGGGCTGTCTGGCGATGGTGCCCTGCATGGTCGCCTGGCTGATCACCGTTTTCGCTACTGAACACTGGCATCTTCTACTGGCGCGGTTCTTCGCGGGCGTGAGCGGCGCGATGACCTTGTTTCTGGTGCCGCGCTACGTATCGGAGATCTGCTGCGACGCGATACGCGGTATGCTGGGCAGCTTGTTGTCCTTGATCTTGAACAGCGGCATCCTCTTCACGTACATCTTCGGCGCGATGCTGTCATTCCGCGTGTTCTCCATCGTCGGGTTCGCGGTGCCTCTTCTCTCGTTCGCCATCTTCCTCCTGGTACCGGAATCGCCGGTGTATCTCGTGCGGCGTCATCGGCTCCTCGAAGCCGCAAGGTAACCTACGAACGGGTTTACTTTATTCTCTGTTACGTACTTTGTAAAATAGTTGCTATAATAGCTGTCGCATCCTCCAGGTCTGCGAGGTGGTTCCGGGCGGGTCACGAGCCCACGGTGCAGCGCGAGATGCTGCGTCTGCAGTCCGAAGCCAAAGAGATGAACGCCTCGGAGAAGCCCTTCAGAGTGTCGGACCTGTTCCGGGACAAAGCGACGATCAAGGGATGGGTGATCTCGGCTGGTTTGTTCGGAGGTCAACAACTCTGTGGAATATTTGCCATGGTAAAATGAGAACGAGGAGAGAGAGAGAGAGAGAGAGAGAGAGAGAGAGAGAGAGAGAGAGACAGAGAGATTGTGCAGGGTGGCTGAAAAGTTTCCGGAATTTTTTAAAGCATTTCAGCAGCATAGAAATACGAATGAATCCACACACTTGACCGAATAATAAGTTTTATTAATTCATTAACAGTGAAATGAACCAAAAACATTTACAACAAATGTTCTAAAGTCGGGAATTTTAGAAAACAGTTCCGTAAATGTATCGAATCAAACGGAGGCAATTTCGAACATTTATAGTAAATGTTTTTGGTTCATTTCATTCTTAATGAATCAATAAAACTTATTATTCGGTCAAGTGTGTGGATTCATTCGTTTGTGCGGTACTTTTACCACGTTTTTATTAGCTCGCTTTCTTGTCTGTCTGGTTTTAAGCTGCTGAAATGCTTTAAAAAATTCCGGGAACTTTCGAGCCAGCCTGTGGAAGGAGTCGCAACTTACCATGGAGTATATCTTGTCCGTTTGCATTTGCAGATAAGCTATTCGGAAACGATATTCGCGATATCCGGGAGCTCGTTGTCGCCCAACACATCGGCGATTATCGTTGGTGCTATCCAAGTGTTTGGCTCGGTGTTGTCCACTTCGCTGATGGAGAGGCTAGGTAGGCGACCGCTGCTCCTGATATCGTGCGCGGGAATGTGCGTCTGCCACTACACGCTCGGACTGTTCTGCTACATGCAAATGCTCCAGTACAACGTCGACGCTTTCAACTGGATCCCGGTCGTAGCGTTGTCCATCTACGTGATCGTGTATAATCTAGGGATGGGCCCGGGCCCGTACGTCGTCTCCGCGGAGATTCTCAGCCGAGACGTGTCCGGTCCGATCGTCACGATAGGCCTTGTCACCGTTTGGAGCACCGCGTTCTTCGTGGTGAAATTCTTCCCGAACATGGTCGCGTTGCTCGGCATGTACGGATGCTTCTTTCTGCTGGGAACCATCTGCGTGTTTCTGTTCGCGTTCGTTTTCGCGCTGATTCCGGAAACGAAGGGGCTGTCGCTCGAGGCGATTCTCGACAAGCTGAACGGAGGAATGCCGCGCGACGACCCGCGACACGTGTCGTCCAAGGAGGTTGTTCAGAAAAACATGCCGAAGCCCGGACGGGTGTGACGAACTGGTTCGTTCGCTTCACTAAAGCCTCGCATACGTCCCGTTCGACGATAAACTTTCCGCGTTGTACATATTTCTAGAAACGCGTTGCGCATCTGCCCGATCGCGCTCCCGATTCGGTCGACGTCGTCCTCGATACTCGACTCGCAGGGACACGATTCGACCTTCGACGTTTTTTTATTTGTACAAATGTAGATAATAATGTAAGGTCAAAGATGGAATGTGATATAAACTTGCGAATTATTATCGCACGACGATAAAAATCTTCTCGAGAACGTTAGATACCGTTGCGCAACATAGTGCGGCAGGAACGCGACCCCGTTTCAAATGGAACGAATGATACGGAAGGGGTGATCGACGAAGCGGATATATCAGTCATCATTTAATCTTTTTCGTACATTTTTGTTGCCGATTTTCCGTTTCTTGAACGCGATCGGCTCGAAGCCTCCGTCGCTGTCGCCCGTATCGATCCGCGTGACCGTCTTCTCTTTGAACGTCCTCTGCGGCGGCGGGAGTTCCCCCTTTTCGATGAGTGACACTGGTGCGGCCACCTTTTGGGCCAGTCGAGGCAGCTGCAAGTCCACCGGCTTCGTTTCCCTGAAACACACGAGCACGATTTATAGCGACACGCGACGCGAACCGAAAACAGGTGTCAATCGTCGATATACTTAATACTTACACGGTCCTAACCGTTTGCCAGGGCCCGTAAGGATGATACTTCTCGTATGACTCGCTGTAGTCCCTTCTGTAAGGTCGCTCTTGCTCTTGCTCCTCCGTTTTCTTTCGGACGTCCGCAGTTTTCTCCGATTCTTCGGTTTCCTCAGTTTCCACCGCTTCGGTCGTGTCGTCGAGTCGATTGTGCTCCGACCTCGCTTTCCTCAGCTGCTTTAATCGCTCACGTTCGGCGTTCGCTCGTTTCTCTTCGATAATATCCTTGTTCGCAATCGCTTCTTCCTCTTCCAGCTGCTCGAGGAGCTTCTCCTGAAGAGCTTGCTCTTTCGCTTCCTCCTCTTGCTCGGCGAACGTCATGTAACCTTCCTCGGGCGGCTCCCATACAGATTCTGTGAATATGGAAATACTCGGATAACGAATGCGTTTGCGTACGAATCTAGGAGAGTCGAAGAACGCACCGTTCGTTTCGATGTGCCAGTAGTATGTGTACCCTTCCGGACTGCGCGCCTCGTACCAGAGTCTGCGCACCGGTTTTGCGGTACGGTCCTCTTCTTGAGCCTTCTTTCCTTTACCCTTCCCTTTGTTCGTTTTACTCTTACCCTGGCCCTTGTTCTCCGGTCTTGGGCCCGGCTGAACTCTGGGTTGCTGGTATTGTCTACTACTTCGCGATAGGGTCGGGTCGCACGGGTCGATCTCGTGAGGAAGCTGGACAGAAAACGTTCCGGCGTTAACGTTGCCGGTCGAAACGAGTAAACTACCTAGTAATTATACCGAAAAGGGTACACACATCTCGCCGATGTGGGTTGTCCTTGAAATATGTTGTTAAGGTCATAATTCTGAACAACTTTTCTCTACACGTGTTACCGCCACTTTGCCTTAGATTTTTAGATGATAATTTTAGATGAGGTGTACCGTTTTTGGTATAATTACTAGACTGCGGATCTTCATGCATTTTTATAGAAAAATTGAGTAGATGAAATTCAAAATTGTTGGAAAATTTTAAGGGAAGAAACAACATTGAATTTGGCTTCTGTTTCTTGCAGTCAATTTTTATTCTGCATACAGATCCGCAGTCTGATAATTACCAACAACCTGTTCGATGATTACCTGGCGAGTTTTGCCCTTGAATCCAGGCACCGTTTCCCGGATCGTCGCGGATCGATTTCCACTCGATGTCTGAAACAATGATCTCCGTGTTACTATTTTGCTGATTACTAGTAGCGCGTTATAACTAGTTGGGGCCTTGGACAAATAACTTTATGAGTTCATAGTTTGTGTTCGCAGCCCCCTTTTCCTTGGAGCCCAAGTTGCCCATAGGGCAACGCGCCACTGCTAACTACCTATTCCGATTAATTCCACTCACGTCTCTCGTGTCGCCTCTGTTCCTCTTCTCTTCGATGATCCTGTCCGCAGTCATGTCCCTGGTGTTGTTCTCGACGTCCTTCAGGTACGCGGCCATGGCTGCCTAGAAATTGAAAAGGGATTCTCTTAGGATCAAAAGACACCGTCGAATCCGACCAAACAAAACTAATCAACTACACTCACGCTCTCCATTTTTCTGATATCATCTTCCATCTTCCTGTTTTGCTTCGCCTGCTTGGCGCTGTTCTTGTGTATCTCTTTGAGCCGCTTGCCGACATTGTCTTTGTGCTTCTTGCCGCCCTCGTGGAAGTCGATGCTCGGCTTGTTGTCCGCAATCCAGCACTTGCAGAAATCGCAGAATTTTCTGCCCTGCGACTTCCAGTAGTCCGCCCTGGAACAAGAGAAGGGGAACGGATGATTCTTCGGTTTCGAGAAGAAAACTTTTGTGCTATGAATATCGTAACGAAGATCGGGGATCGGTTTCCCTGTCGACGGATCCGTCGAATTAACGTGTAATTAGTCAGGGCTTTAGCGACCCTGAGGAGGCCTCGACCTCGAAGAGCAGCGATCCGCTTCCCTTTCTTGTCGTTCTAGAATATAGAGACTAGAATCTATTTTCCTGGCAGCGACATTGCCAGGTTGGAGAGGAACCAACGACGATTGTTCGGCCGCTCTTCGCTGAGGTAAGGGTAACGTTCTGTAGCTGGTGTTATCTGCGCTATCTCTTCGTCGGATCTCCGATCGTACCGGATCGATCGTTTATGTTTCAGATTCCAACGACTCGGCCGAAGAGAGACGGTGAACCGCGCATCGAAGAAAACACAACTGTCCCAACAACGCCGTAGTCTCTATTAATAATAGAGTCCGTATTAATAGCGACACGGTTCTATAGATAGGCGAGAGGGAGAGCTGCCTAGCTTGCAGGCCGATTAGAGGTGCATTCGCATCGTAAATACGCTTCGACCGGCCTCCTCCTTGTATCGCGCGTACTTTACGTAAACACGCGGCTCCGATCCTTACTCCATTCGCCGTAACTTCCTGCTGTACTGTCTAGTGAAAGAGTGTAAACTAGCGGGACGGGAACGGGGCAAGAAGGGCATTGCGGACGCTCCCACAGTGGGCCCGATTCAAGAAGCACGCGACATGTTTCAATAACTCTTAAACCACTGAAGATACTGCAATGAAATTTAAACTGAATATATAAAAAAGAATTCTTTCTTAATGATTTGTAACTTAACATATTTCACATTTGTTTAACCGTTTTTTATTAATTTCTTTAATTGAATTGTTCTAAAAACAGTTTTATAAATTACTTATTCTATAATGTATATAATATTTTCGCCATTGAAAAAATATCAAAATCGGAAAGTTGATTTTCGCAAAATGTCGCGTGCTTCTTCACTCGATCCCACTGTGCGGCGTAAGCATGGGGAAAAGCGTCGTAGAAGGGGAAGGCAAAATAGAGTGGGGACAAAAGGTAAATGCATCACAATACGTCTCTTCGACTGTCGAGGACACTTTTCGGCAGACAATTTGGAAACTTTTTGAAATTCGACGATCTGGCTCGATCTCGACCGGCGTGGTGCGAACAGTATCGTCGGAAACGACTCAATGGTCTTTGGTTGCCCATCAACGTCGGCGGATATGTTTATGCGCGCTTTTTGGCACATGTACCTCGGATCGAGACACGCGCGTGCATCGAACACGATACGTATCCCCGCGGATGCCAGCGATCCGACACTGATGAGCAACTCTTCGTCGCTCAATGAGCCAAAACGCTGTTCTTGCTAATAAAAAGTCAGTCGCGTCAACTAATGTGGCGTCGTTGTAAAGAGGAAGTTTCAATCTTTAATGCTACTTTGGAGTGCGATACAAAATTTCGGAAGAATTTGTTGAATGTAATTTTTTAAAGACGAAGTATTATCAGTATATAGACAGTGGATTTGATGCATATAAATGGCGATAATGAATAGGCGCCATTTGAAACAGTAAAAACATTGGAACAATTTAAAAATACCATTTAAAATAAATTTCCATTTCACTCCAGTTTGTTGCAAATCAAGTAGACTTAATCATCGTCTTACTACTTGATTATCGATGTAAAGGACTTTTTAAGAAAATTGATCTAGGGAGAAGGAACAAAATCGTACGCAATCGAAAGCATCCTAGATCGTTCATAATTAATTCAAATACTATTCCAGTCGTTTTTAGTGCATTTTAATGTAAGCGTGGTTTTTAAAAAGTTTCTTTTTATTAGCCAGAATCCCGTTCTGGCCCACTGTGCATCGCGTCGGAGTGGTAGGACCCGTCGATCCTTCTCGATCCTGCTTGTTCTCGCAGCCGCCGCTTTCGAAATCGGTGCTCGTCGCGTGTCGCAGAGACGTCCGCGCGACGACCTTGGCGCGGCCAGCCAAACGTAATTGGCACCCGCGAAATAATCGCGATAATCGAGCACCGTCATAATGTCGCGCAACAATTTATTTTTAGGGGACAAAGGAAACGACTTCGATTCTTTGCGCGAACGCTTTCGTTCTCGCGGAGGAACAATAAATATCTTTGGTTGTTCGGGCCAAGCTGTTGTTTGGCTGCGAATTACGAGTCGGGTCGACGGTTTTGTTTGACTTGGCGGGTAACTGACATTTAACGGCATGCGGCTTTAACTAGTTTGCTTGCTCGCGTAAATGTTTATCAGCGATTCTATACGCTCGAGTTTCGTGTCCGCCGTTATTTCCGATGATTTAGCGACCAGCGAGCAGGAAATTGCTAAAAATTTTCGTGTTATTCCCTTGCTCCTCTTTCGTGGCTCGTTCGCGCGCAGACCGCGCCGCGCCGTCTCGTTTCGTCTCGCTCCTCTTTCGTTCGAAAATATCAATATGTACTTATACACTGTGTGTATCGCGGTTCGAACAGCGATCGCTCCGTAAATCGTTTTATGTTTCCTCGACCAGCCCGGAAAAAAGAGCAAGTATGCGCGTTCTAATTTTACCATGGAGGGCTGTAAACACCTTTCGGCGTTTTAAACGCGCTTTATCGCCGTCGAAGCCGAAGCCGAAGACGAAGAGGAGACAAGAGCCGTCGGATAGACAGAAGCGATTTTCTCCGGGCGACTTGGATCGCCTATAGGGTTGTCATCAGCCCGGTTGCCCCGGATTTGTCCCACTTTTTGGAGAACTGTTTCGGATTTTGTTCAAATCTGAATATTAAATTAGAATAACTTTTTTATGAATGGATCAAACGACTTCAATTTCTCTATAAAGCTAGAAGAATTAGTTCAGTAAATGATGTGTAAAAAATATGTTGAAAAAATGCATTTGGACGGAATCGTAAAAAACAATAGTAAAACTTGATTGTTACAACTTTTTTAGCTGGGCGAATAACGAAAATTCAAGAGATGTGTCTAGCCAACTGGTATAAATTATATACACTCTGAAAATTTCATTGAAATTAGTTAATTGGCTTACGAGTTGTAAACGATCAAATGTGGTAAGTAGTGTACCATAAAGTGGCAAGTTTTACCATTTTTGATCGTTTATAATTCGTAAACCAATTAACGAATTTCAATGAAATTTTCAGAGCGTGTGTAATTTGTACCAGCTGACAAAACACATTTTTTAAATTTTCGTTATTGGGCCAGCTAAAAGAGTTGTAAAAATCAATTTTTACTATTGTTTTTCACAATTCCTACCAAATGCATTTTTTCAACTTATTTATTAGACGTCATTTACAAAACTAATTTTTCTAGTCTTACAGAGAAATTAACGTTGTTTGGTCCATTCATAAAAGAGTTGTTCTGATTTAAAGTGTGTGGAATCAGTCATGCTCCTTACTGTAAGAGCCACCCTACGCTAGATCAAGAAAGGTAACATTTTAATATAACTCTTAAACCATAAGAGATACCGGTATGAAATGTGCACTATAATTCATTAAAAAACGATTCCGATTGCCCGAATTTCCCGTTCGAAACTTTTCTGTACGGCACCACATCTAACTTAAAAAGTAGTTAAAAGTGTCCGGGTACGGTGTTCTTACGCCCTTCGTCCTGGGTTCGCGATTGCATAGATGGCAACCCTAATCGCGTACAACGAGAAAACATCGCGAATTCCAATATCGAGTGTCGTTTACCGAGAAGACCCTCAACGTTGCTCGAAGCCAGAGCGAGTACAAGGACCGACGTGTTTCTCGATCGCGAGGATGCATCGTTTTCGATGCAACTGTCTCGGCCTTTTACCGCAACCGATTCGAGACAACTTCGGACGCCCTGTCCCAGCCAACACACGGTTCGCGAGCCGATTTCGCGATTTTTACCATCGACGGATAGCCGAAGGGAGAACGCGACGATAAGCGAAACAGCGATTCGCCCGGCTCCAGTGATTTCTAACGCAGAGGCTAATAATAGAGCAACTGTGTTGTCCTCTGAATCGATGAGCAGACGTTACACGACTGCATTGCGTTTCCACATAGGGGAAGGTCGGTAAACATCTGTGTGTCGCGTACTAATAATAAATTTCTATAGGACGAAACGGGTACGTTTCCCTTTTGTCGACGATAAATGCAGAAACGCCGGGATTCGAGGTCTGCGACTCGTCCGGCTCGATCTCATCTCTTCCCTGACATATACACAAACACACAAGCACACCATCGTTCATTGCACGAAGGGATTCAAGAAAATATGTTCATTTTATTAACAGTAATATTTTCTTACAAGTGTGATGCATACGAACGAACACACAACCACCTCCGCGGAGAGGATACGGCTTAGGTACAGAATAGTGGACACGCAGTAGCACCGACTAGACTAGACTCGACTAAATTGGTCCTATATCGTTAGGATAAGCGTTTTGCTTTTCGTCAAATACATCATCCCTCTCACACACGCATGCACGCTCTCTCGCTCTCTTCGCACGTTTACTAGAATCTTAAGGTATCGATGTTTTTAGCCGCACGGCTTGGACCCTGGACTTTCATCTTAAATCTACACCAGTGCTGGGCACATTTGCTTGAATCGAGGCGAGGCCGTCCCCACCATAGCGCCCACGCCCCCCTCCAGTGAGGTGGGTGGGGCAACGAAGTCAAGAGACACAAGAAGGTGCGTGCTGTGGTAGGGGAAGGAAGCAAGCCTCAACCATGCCCAGCACTGATCTGCACGATATCGGTCTTACTCGCTACATATCCAATAAGCAATCTGCTCTTTGCAAGCAAATACTAATCCATTTGTTTCCGCATTAGGCTCGGTATCTGCTTGCACAGTTTGGTGTCCAAATTCCATGCCGAATGGAAGGCAGAGCGAAGACAGACCCTGTTCTTGTTATAGAGGGCAGGCCGATCGCACTGAGTGCGAACCTAACCTTGCTTTCACAGTAAATATTAGGCAAAACCGTTATTGTCATTATTTTAAGGTTTTTAAAGATTTAGATTACTGAAAATGCATGAAATTTGAAACAATATTCTCTCCTGCAGCAAGGCTTACTCTGATTTTGCTGGATATTTACTTTTAAAACGAGGTTAGGTCCGCTCTCAGTGCGACCGACCTGCCCTCTATCACATTTGGCACGGAATTTTGGCCCCAACTTCGCAAACAAACACCGAACAGCTTTTGCTCTGCACATTCAGAGGAATTAAGGATACCAAATCCTGTTCCAAGCGCGTCTTGGCACCAAAATTACCGCCTTTTTCGCAAAGTATGATCGCAGACATCGTGGTCATAATCTGCTCGAACAGATTTTGCATTCTGAGTGGTACAATCGGGAGGAGCGGACGCGGAACGTCGCACAGAGAATTTGTGGAAACCAGCTTAAACCGCGGTAGGATGTCCGCTCCTAGGAACTACGAAATCGACTAGATAATTCTGCTAAGCTTACGATAGGCGAACACTCCCAGAATCTAGGATCCGACAACGACGACGGGTGGGTCGAAGGGAACATGGAATCCAACGCGGTGAAACCAATGCCGTACGCAGTTTACATAGCAATCGGATTATCGTCGTGTGCCGGCACGAATAATCGTAAAACACGCAAATTGAATTAGGGTTGATAATTGCAACGATCGGCGGCGTCGTCCGTCTTTACATCGGATTTACAGACTGGGGGGAGCTTCGTGGAGGTTTCGAACAAACTTCGCAGGCTGATTAACTCGTAACACGTCGCCTAAAAAGATCTACGGATTCTCGTTAATCTTCGCCGTTGCATGTTACACTTGACCGCGAGGTTTGTCGCGTTTCAAACCTATCCGTTCGACGACGAGACGCGACGCGACGTGACGGATAATCGACGGCGATGTTGAAGGATTAAGGACACGACGCGGTGTAATCTATCACGTCATGGATGGATTTCATTGGCAGTCGCGACGATATAATTCGGACGTGACGACTTTACAAGTGTTACTCGGTATCGTACCACGCGTAGACGAACGCGCGTCACACGCAAACTTTTCTATCCCGATGCATGCTATCGGTCTAAGATCAGGTACTTTCGATACGTGCTACTGATTCGCGGTTCCTTCGGCTAATACACAACGACGGGGGAAGTTTCTGCTAGGTCGTAAGCGTCGACGGTCTACGATAGATACGTAGAAAATGGCTAAGCTATGTCGACGAACGGAGTCGAACGATTCTACGCGCAGCTGTTCGAAGACAACGTAGCCCAGTGCTGGACACGTTTGCCTGAATCGAGGCATGACCATCCCCACCACAGCGTCACACAGTGAGGCAAAGTGAAGCAGTTTGCGTCATAATCAAAGAACTTTCCATAGAAATAAGATACACTGCAGAATCCGGGAAAATAGAGAGATTACGATAGGAACGCTTTCATCTCTCAAAATTCTGTATTACAAGAAAATTGTGATTTATCCAACGCCAAGTTTCGGTTAGATTTTTCTCTAATTTTGAGATGTCACGATGATTTCAAATCCGGTCGTGAAGTTGGTCTACTACCTCAGGATTTTGAAATAAAAATTAATGAAATCATAATTTTTTAGTTGATATGATTATATAATCTCCCTGTTTGCCCATATTCTGCAATATTTCAGCTATTTAAAAAAAAGTCATCACTCTTTCTCATTTCTGTTAGAAGTTCTTTGATTTCGACACAAACTTGTGCACCATTACCATGAAGAAAAGACAATGGGGCACGAAGACGGATGGGGGCAGTGTCGCCAGATCGAGGAAATCGAGGGGAATACAGTTTACCCCCTCATTACCTGCTGGAATGGTATAGTGGAAGGGGAAAAGGAGAAGAGAAAAAATCGACCAGTCTTGGTCGCTTCTGGCGACACTGGACGGGGGACGCAAGCGTTCGAGGAGCCCCAATCATGCCCAGCACTGACGTAGCCTAAACCTGGTCGCTGCGAGGTGACGGTCTTAGGGTGGATTTATAGTGGAGCTGCGAGCATCGATGATAGCGGCGCGGTGAAAAGAATCCAACATTCGTGACAACATTTCGACACATACTAATAAAAATGTACATATGTATTTTCTTCGTTTTTCTTTTTTTT
>CM052296.1:273034-365385 GCA_028455765.1 Lasioglossum oenotherae
ATTATGATTATTGACTAATAACTTCATAAGCTCTACAAAAGTGACTCATAATTAATGACTAAGTAAATACTTGAGCGTGACTATGAGTAATGACTACATAAGTATTTGAGCGTAATGACTAATGAATAATGACTAAATTTTTATTAAGGATGAATATTGACTACTGACTATAACGGCATAACTAATAACTAAATACGCAATCAGAATTTCACCATGACTAATGACTAAAAATGGTTATAAGTTAAAATAAGACATAATAATAACAAAGAAATAGCCTATTAGTTTATAAACATATAAAATACAGATTATGACACGTTCGGTCACTGCTAATTCCGATATAGGTTAAGTATACATATTAAGGTATGTTAATCGCACAATAATGACTGACGACTAAAGATTGATGACTGATCATTTAAACTAACTAATGATTAATCATAGCTAATAAGCAACAACTAACGATTACTTAGAGTTGTGACTAACTAGTGCCATGTAGTTATGACTAACTAATCAAAAAGTTTTAACCGACTATTTTAAGTTTCGACTGACAATCAATCAGACTATTAGTCATTTTTAAATATTAGTTGATTTTTGCCCAACTCTGGTTTAAATCAATATTTAAGCGTTAAAATAAACGTAGCCATACAAAGAATATTTTTCTTTTCTCTACTACGACATTTTTGGGGATGAAGACTTTTATTTTTATGTTTAAATTTCATTCCAAACGAATCAAATTTTATTTCAATTAAAGAGAAAAGCATAACATTCGTATTTGTTAGACTTCGTTCGAAATCTTCATGACGAGTGTGGCTCGTTAAAATACGGCAAGGATTTAATTAAGCATAATAATAAATAAAGACGATATACGGTAAAACCTGTCGACGGACAAGATCGTTCGGATAGCGGGGTGAACGAAAAGAAAAAAACATTTCTGTGACAAGTTTTCGTAAGCTTCGCGTCGTCTCGAGAACGAAACTATTACGGGGCCGGAACCGAAAGCAACGATCAAGTATCGCGTAATAAGTACCGTGAATCGGTGCCAAAGTATTTCCCGCGGAAGAAGGACGCGTCGAATGCCAAATTGCCCGATACCAGGGATCGTAACGTTTGTAACGCGGTCGAGAGGGCTCCGAGTTTCTCTGGTGTCGGAGGAGAAACGTTTAGGAAGCTAAAAAAGATCGGTTGCTGCATAATACAGATTCCCTGAAGGGTGTACATCTCTCTGATGCGAATAGAATTTGGTAACGGCAATGCGCTCGCGATTTCGTTCGAGCGTGAAGTCGATAGGCTCCGGTTGCCAGAGCAAATATAGATATTTCCGTTTTCCCGCGAGACGTGAACCATTTCGTGGGCCAGCGGCAAACGAAACAATCAATTTTTCGATAGACACCCCTGCTGTTTGTTATGTTCCCAATATTCTCGGAGAGAAATATTTACCTTTGCCTACCGAGCTCCGTTTAAACTATCCGGATTCTATGCCTCTCGAATCTAGATTGCAGGAATTTTCTCTGTTCCTACGGTTCGCCAAGTTTAAATTGGATCGCCGACGCCGAATCGTTAAACGAGAGGAAAGAATCATATACAAGCTGCAAGGGATGGTTGCAGCACCAAGGCGCACGTGGGTCTCGCTAGACGCGATCGGTAAGGCAGGTTTCCTTAAATTTGTTACCTTAGACCATATACAGGGTGATTCAGGGAACGGGGACAAGTTAATGTAAAAATACACAAAAATGATAGAGGCAAAATCATGTCATAATACGTCCTAACTTCCTATGACCTAATTTGTTATGTGGGTGCACCGATACACCCGCCAGGTGCAAATGCACTTTATTCTTTTATGCAACCCAATTCCTTGTTGAACCAGTCAATCTCACCAGATTATCGAAATGTCAATACGTCACGAGATATTTAACATTTTTTGCAAAATCATTAACCGTGATTTATCACCGTGATCGCAGAATCATGATCACGATCGTGATTTTAACTTGATTCACGTTATGTTCGTGATTTTTTAATCTGGAGTGGACTGTCATCCTAATTCTTCATCTCGATTGAATTAGTTATTTTTTGAAATACATTAATTAGCTTGCATAAAAATATCTCCTTTACTTCATTGAATAATAAAAATAAAAAATATTTTCTTTTCCGTACCTTACTTCAGTATTTAAAACAGAAAAAAAATTAATTTTTCCTCTCAATTTCGAAATCGTAGTATTTATTCAAATAGTATGAAAGTGCAGACAATTTATTTTGTGTTTATGTACGTATATATATACATATATGTATAAAGTTTTACAAACTATCAATGTATTATTTAACACTAAACGTACCAGGACCGGTCTAATGACCGGTTTCATATTTTTTATTTTATAATTATTGAAGTTACAAGAATGAGAAGTTGTAAAAATTGCGAGATATTAAAAAAAATTCGGTTTTGTAGGTTTCATAAACAATGTATACACCAGCCGCATTTTGTGCTCAGTATGGTTAGTGTTAACAATTATGGGAAACGCAAATGATAATTTGAGGAACGTCTTGCAAATTAAATAAATTCGATAAAACTGCAATGTAACCATGGATATCTATATCCACATGAATGTAACTCGCAATTTTGTTTTGATAAAACATACAGGTTATATAATGTCTCTGTGACTTGCACGAAGAACAGTTATGTTCTCCGCCAATCAGAAGCGATCACAAAAATCATTATGAAAAATAACCGTGATTGGGAACAACCATCCCTATAAATATATAGGTTCTGTTCCATGCTAAAAGTAGATATAGGTTCTATTCCATGCTAAAAGTGCCTATAGGTTCTGTTCTATGCTAAAAGGGAGGCAGAGAAATCCCAGACGTGTATATCTTCTCTGCTACGAGTATAGCATACAACAATGATCGAAACGATGAAGAGCTGTCAGCTTCTGTTGACGATATCTGCCTCGATAATTCACAATCGCTTATTCCTGACATTACTCAAGCTCGGAGAACATCTCACTAAAAAGATTCCACTTACATGTCGAAACGGTAGTCGGGAAGTTTCTGTTGTTTTTGTTGACTGACAATGAGACCCTCTTCCGCTGCTTCGTTTCGGAGCTTAACCTCAACGGATCAAAGTTGTCTTCGCCACAGATTCCGCGCTGCACCGCTTCATTTGCAACGACAACAACAACTCGTGTATTCCTGCATAACTGCAGAATTTCTCGATACGAGCGATAAATTGCTCGCTTGTCGGAAATTACAATCACTAAAACCAAAGAACGAATAAAGAAACAACGGAACAGCTGACTTTCGGACGACGTACCCTGCCCCGCGTAAACGATCGACTAGCGTACCCTGGTGCGATTCAACGGAAACGCGTTCGACGGCGAATGGCCGCAAGCGTTTTCCGCACGATGGCGTTTCGGAATTATGAATCGGGGGACGCGAGCGGACAGGAAGTCAGGAATGTCGATTTATTGTTATGATGGTAACCCCCATGTTTTGATATCTTTGCCGAAACATGTTATTACTCGAAAGTTGCAGTGAATTTAATTCGTGCGACTGTTCGTTCGTCGATCTCGACGATGTCTCTGCGATCAAATGCTGTTGGCGATTTACGGTGACGAGCAAAACGGTTGGAGAAAAACCGACGCGTTCCGCACGCGTACCGATAAAACGTTTTATACTTTAGCCTATTAAGAATAACAAACTTTGCTTCTTATGACGTAAATAAGTCCCTCGAATATAACGCGATGAGTAAGGCAAGGGTGGGGTCAGAATATATTCCGTTAGTGGAAGAGGACATGTCGAAAGCACGAGTTGTATTGCCTTTTGCCAAGGTGACATGGTTTACCGTCTCTTTGCCGTTCCTAGCATTTACTTTCTGCGTCATTTGGTCCGTTATGTACAATTTCGAGCACTCTACCTCGACGCACTGTAAGGTACGTTGCATATTCTCCTGCTACTTTCCAGTCGCTCCATTTACATAATTAGTCATCCGATAGTGTGCGTGTATGTATCCATGCATATGTGTATATCTATATCTATATGTATATATACACTACTGTGCCAAAGAAAGAAGCACCCAGTATAAGTATAAGATATAATGACAAACAATATCTTTATGTAGAAATTATATTATACAATGATTAAATTAACGGAACTATTCAATTAAATAGCAGACTCCTTTTCCAAAACTTACTATGTTCTTATTTGATTTTTTATACTGTTCTATTAAATATGGCAAGGTGTTTCTTTATTTTGCACAGCAGTGTACATATCTATACATGTACTGTATGTGCGAGAATTCTTTTACCAGGTATATAATTTTCTACCATCCGTATCGGCTGCGATTGGACATTACAGACCCCAACGAGATGTATGGAAGCTGGCAATCGCCGTGCAAGCATCCATCAGGGTCTTAATATTAGTAATGTATTACCGATATTACAAGGAACATATTTATAAATGGGCACAAAGCATATGTAACATTGCTATAGTTACAAATGCCGTTGAAAACATATCTCTCGTTACTTTAAGCTTTTGGACGTCCGATGAAAATTATGGTGCGTACATATCTCTGTATACGTGTATATTGTAACAAGTTATTTATATATATATATATATATATATATATATATATATATTTTGTTTTTCTTTGTTGCAGCCTTCCACAAATTATCTTTTATAACGTTTTTGATAATGTCATTTATTCACATGATCGTTGCGTACTTTATCATGAAGAATTGTCGTAGCATCACAAGGGAGATGTCGGAGACCACTTCTATGAAATGGAAATGGAGAGCAATGGTGTTGAATGTGTTTTGCATATTGTGCGCGTGTTATTTCTTCTATAGGCATAATAAATACTGTGAACCTCTAGGTGAGTCAAAAACGATAGAGACAACCACGTTGTAGGACCACATTAACGATACAATTATTCCGTTTCAGTCTATTCCATGTTCGCGTTAAGCGAATACGGGGTTGTCCTGTCGAATATGGGATTCCATTCGACCGCTGCTTGGGATTTTGCAAATTCGCGTCTTATGATATCGGGATCAGGATTTAGGATAATTTAGTACAGTGTCGCGTACGTTGTTATAATTACATATCATGGGAAAACGATTATATCGATACATTCTGCTCATATTCTTCGATTCTTTTCTCGTTTTACTTTTTTCTATCCGAAAGTACGAAGAACTTTCACGTTTGTTTCGAATGTAGATTTGTACAGATCAAGAGGAAGACAGGAAAGAGAGAAATACATGTATGAATGTACGCATACATCTGAACTATACACGTGTAATAAATCGACCTATGTTCGTATCAAAACTATATAGGAGTAGAAAATTTCATATCGAACAACAGTTTCTCATTGACGGAGATCTTTTCGAGCGGTTAAAACTTGAATTCTTTTTCTAGTTTCTCGGCGATGTGCTTGGCGATCGCCATACTACTGGTAGCTGCCGGAGAAGGTGCGTTTCGACAGTGCATTACTCTGCTACCGATAGTGCCTTTTCCACTGTCAAAAACAAAGTCATCCACCAACTTTCCATTATTGTCTAACGCTTGTGCTCGAACACCAGCCGGTCCCCTACATGATAAACAACGCGTGAAGAGAATTGGATAAAGATCGCCAAATTGAAGAGACTTTACGCGTTGACTTTTGCACACTCACCTTTTCACGTCTCTAACAGATACTTCGGGAATAAATTTCTTCAAATCACCGACCGCGAGTGGATAAAATATGGATTTGATCATTTCCTTGCAACCGGGTATAAAGAATTTAAAGCAGAGCTTGTATAATCCAGGAAATTTGGCCATCTCTATGCAATCCCTAATGTTTACGTCGCGCCATCTGAAAATGGAAAACGAACATGGTGGATTATAACGAAGTCGATGAGGAATTTAGCTATTGTCGAGCGATCGGAGTAGTATCGTGTAATATACCGGTAACCCTCTCTGGCAAACGCCAAGACCGCGTTCGGTCCGAGCCATATATCGCCGTTCACCCTGGGTGTAAAATGGACGCCCAAGAAAGGAAATCTAGGATCCGGTACGGGATATATGTTGGTCGTGCACACATGTTTCTTCTTGTCGCTCAGCAAAAGGTACTCGCCGCGAAACGGAACGATTCGTGGACTGAGATCGCATCCGGTCATAACGGCCAGACGATCCGAGTGCAAGCCGGCGCAAGTTAACACGTATTTAGCTGGGATACACTGAAATCGAGATGGAGAAAGAAACGGTGTAACGAACGGAGAGCATCGATACGAAGAAACAACAAGTGGTCAAGATTTACCTTGCTCTTAGATTGTACCGAAATGGGAGCCAATTCTCCTTTACCGTGCGCCTCGGGCATTTCCGCGAACCCGGTCACTTCGTAATTTAGGAATATCTGACCGCCCATCTTTTGGAAATCCTGAGCAAAATGGTTACAGACAACAGCCCAATCGACTATACCCGTCCAGGGTGACCACAGTGCCTTCTCTCCCTGTGGCAATAGATGCATGTTTTATTTTGTGTTTGCGCGGAGGGAGTTTCGGTCCTCGCGAAGAGACAATATTTAATTTTAGTGTTCAGTACTCGACATTTCGGCTCGTATTTCGATATGCAGTCTTTCTCGACCACTTCAAGATCCGGCACGTTATTCTTGGTCCCTCGTTCGAACAGATCGTCTATTCTTTTGACCTGTTCTTTGGTCTGCGCGACGATCAGTTTCCCAACCTTGTTGTGGGGTATGTTGTTCTTACAAAAATATTCGTAGGACAGTTTCAAACCTTCCACGCACAGTTTAGCCTGCAATCATTTCCTGTCGAATCAAGAAACTCTTAACGAAGCGTTGCTCTAATGTCGCGTGTGCCGGGAGCACGCGTCTTATTGTAAAAGCATTCGTAAAAAAATAGAGAAATTTGTTCGTCTTTTTTACTTTCATGCTGCCGGGTACATAATAAATGCCGGCATGTACGACGCCGCTGTTATGCCCCGTTTGATGCCTCGCCAATTGACTCTCCTTCTCAACGATCGCCATCTTTAGAGTAGGGTGTCTTATCATCATTTCTCGGGCAGTGGCGCACCCGACGATGCCACCCCCGACGATCACCAAGTCGAACGCACCGCATGAATCTGTGCTGAAAGTTGTACACATGCTTTGTGAAACTTAGGGGCTCCGATGCAAACGGTTTTTCAACGGAACCGAGACATAGAAATCGATAGATTGTTCGTTTTCGATGCACGAAGTATTTGGTAGGGTCAATGACCCGCTAACCTGGATTGCGATCCATAGCGACGTGCGAGAGAATATTGTTGGGATACGATCCTGCTCGTCAAGCGGATGGTCATGCTTGTTTTCATTTTGCAATGTGTGTTACATGAAATTTAGAATCGACGAATTTCTAGAAAAGATACAAAGACATTTGCTGAAACATCAGACGAAGCGGTTGTGTACCGCTAGGCTAACGTTTCACAACCTTAAACCGTGTACATACGAGTACGCGAGCGTACATATATATACGCAGGTAAGTGAGCGATGCAACGAGCGGACATTTAATTAATAACTAAATACGTTGGCATCGGTTCAACGTTGGCACATTTCGACCACCGTCGCGCGCTTCATAGTTCATTTCGATGGACTTCGCCACGTGTTTCCATTTGATAATTCGAAAATGTCAACTTAAGCATCGCCCACAGGTAAATCGTACGCGTGCGTTCGTGGCTCGAGTAGGTCTCTCCAAGAAACCTGAATCTTTTTGCATACATTGGCGTAAACTCTCTACAATCGCGCCCGTGAAAACATGTGTTTCCGTTACGTAACGCGGCATGAGAAACCTAACGATTACACCACGGATAAGTTCTAGTAGAATATCTGGCAGCGATCAGACGTGGAACAGCCGAACAAACAATGACGTAGGACATGAAGGATCCCTTACCTTTCGTTAGTCTAATCGGTGCTTTGCATACGGTTTATGATGGAAAATTGTAGCTTACCTCCACGGTCAACGAGCTGGAGAAGGATGACAAGATTTTCTGTCTTTACGGAGCTGTCTGATAAAATCGTATCGTCTGGCATGTGGCGCCTCCACTATCGAAAGGAACGTAATAATCGTAAACAATATGCTAATGCTCCTCTAAAAATATTACACAATTTCTCCGTACATCCATTCTTTGCTCGCTACTGTAAGAATCTATATACCTATAGTCTTGAACTGAGCATTTGTGCAAAGGTTTTAAATAATCTATACATTTTGTTGGCTAGATAAGTGTCAAGGCGGTAGAGGGGAGGGAGAGAAGAGATACTGTTAGACAGAAAGTACTATAGTAACACGATATTCACAGTTTTCTTTCGCGTCGAAGTCCGGAGATCTTTTTGCGAAAGAAATGGGCGCACATAAAGTCCGTGCGCAAGATTAGGAAGGCCTGGGGCCTGGAACCTGGAGCCGTGTTCTTATCCAGGGTCTGGGAGACAGCAGCGTCGGTCCTGAACCACGATGCGCGAACGCGATGCGCGATGGCGCACGGCGGCTAGTGTCAGTCAACCCGGTGACGGCTCGTTGCGTGCTTGGTTTTCGCGGACGCTCCTGCCGGCACAGTCGATATCCAGCTTATCGAGACGGAATCGTGAACATCCATAGTAGTCCGAAGGACGTATCTAGACATCACCAGTGCGTGGATGTCGCAGCAACGTCCCGCGCGTCGTTCCCGACCGAATCTCGGCGAGAGACGTGGAGGCGCGTCGGCGTATCCTTTCGACGCGCGATCGTTAAAAAATGTAGATTCGGTTCATCCGGGAGTTCGGTGCGAGATGTCTATGGGATCGCGGCTGGTCTATCGAAGCGACGAATAGAGGGATCGATAAAAGCCAGATAGAACTTGTAGGTGTTGCGAACGTCGCCGTTCGATCGAAGAGAATGCGTCGTGGCGTGGTATCGTGACGAACGAGAATCGAACGGTTCCACGCGCCATCGAGACACAGTTCCGGGTTCCGAGCGTATTCGGGTTCGACGTCTGGGAGCGGAAGGAAGGAAGGGTGAAAGAGTTAGAGGATCGTTGCGAGGAAAGAAGGATGAACGCGAGAGGAGAACTGTTTTCGTAGGTGGGAACCGCATCGAGAGACGAAGCTAGCGCCTAGCGAAGAGGAACGCGAGGAAGATCGATTGTTGGTTGGTCGGTTCGGTCCGCGGACAATCCCCGTTCTTCGCGAATCGTTTTCGAATCGAAGACGGGAAAGAGGGAAGGAGAATCGGCGTCGCTTTGCGAGACGAGACGAATTAAATCAAATCGAGGAGTGGCTCTCGATCTCGGTGAGCGGCGTGGCGATCGGCGTGGCTGACGAGAAGTCTCTCGAGAATGGAGGACGAATTGCGATGTCCCAGCTGCAAGGAACTGTTCATGGAGCCGGTCCTGCTACCGTGCTGGCACGCGCTGTGCTTGCCGTGCGCGGTCAACCTGCAGGCAGCTCCGGACTCGCCGCCAGAGTCCACAGATTCGTCCAACGCACCCGGATCCGACCAGGAAGCCGACAAACTGTCGATCCTGTCCGAAACCGACTCCGGCGTGGTCTGCGGCAGCACGTCCACCAGCTCCCGGCCCGGCAGTTACGTCGGCACGCCGGGCAACGGCGGATTTCCACCGTCGGGCGGCACCCTCTGCCTCTCCTGTCCCGTCTGTCAAAAGACTGTTTACTTCGATGAGGGCGGCGCGCACAATCTGCCCAAGTACAGGGCGATGCAACGCATCGTCGAGAAGTACCTCGAGTCCAGGAACACGAGGATGCAGTGCCAGATGTGCGAGGGCGAACCCAGGGACGCGACCGTCGCCTGCGAGCAATGCGAGGTCGGTTCACCCTCCGGTGTCTTTGCACCCTTGCTTCCCACATTTTTAGAATTGCAGAAGGCTGTAAATCCATGTGAAACCTTGTAACTAATCTTGTAGTCGACTCAGAACTTGTACCTGCAATTGTACTCGCGTGGAAACTCGCAGTCTTTCTTGCGAAAAATAGCATTGTTGAGAAAATGGCACTTACAGCCTTCTTCAATTCCAGTCCTCAATTCCTGATCGACATCTTTTCATTCAAGCTAGACTAGTCTAGTTTGTGGCCACCTTCTGCTTTTCAAATTCGGCTACTCTACCTCGCAAGAGATGTCGGCCAGATATTGAAGACTGGAATTAAAAAAGGTCGTAAAATCCATGTAAAACTTGTAACCAATCTTCGGGGAACTTTCAGCCCTACTTCATTGCATTGGCGTGGGTACTTACATCCTTTCTTGCGGAAAATAGAATTTTTGAGAAAATGGCACTTACAGCCTTCTTTAATTCAATTCCAAGATAAAGTAGTCTAGTTTAGCTACCTTTTGTCGTACTTTTCATATTCGCACAGAACGCAAGGTCCAAATTCGGCTACTCTACCTTGAAAGAGAAGATGTCGTTCAGGCATTGACGACTGGAATTAAAGAACGGTGTAAATGCGAAAATTAAACATCCAAGAAAAATCCACGTGAAACTTGCAAGATCGTCTTGTAACCAATCTTGTAACCGACTCAAGGTTTGCAACCAATCGCCAGGGAACTTTCAGCCCTGTTACTGACATCTCTTTTTGCGGAAAATACAATTTTTGAGAAAATGGCACTTACAGCCTTCTTTAAGTCCAGTCTTCACAGACATCTTCTCTTTCAAGGTAGGCTAGCCCAGTTCGCCTACCTTTTTGTCTCGTTTACCTTGCTACCTTGAAAGAAACGATGTCGCTCAAGATTTGAAGACTGGAATTATAAAATGTAGAATGTAAAACTGAGAACTCAGAATTCGTATATAACCAATCGTCAGGAAACTTTCAGCCTTATTTCAGTACATTGGAACTTACATCGTTGTCTGGGGGGAATACAATTTTCAGAAAAAAGGGCACTTACAGCCTTCTTTAAGAGTAGCCTAGTTCAGCTACCTCGTTATCTTGGCTCTTAATATTCCCACAGAACGGAGATCCAAACTCGGCTAGTCTTCCCTGAAGATTCAGAAAGATTTGCGTTCGAATTGAATTTCGATCGCGTCACATGCATATGTATAGGGGGCAGGGTGAGGGGATGGCTAAATGTAGGGGGTAGTTGTAGAGGGTCCCAGCGGTCTATTTATCCTTCCGGCTCGGCGAGATTTTGAAAGACGGGATGTTTTCAGGTGCTGTACTGCGAAGGTTGCAGAGAATCCTGTCATCCGAAGAGGGGACCACTGGCGGCTCACAAGCTGGGCCCACCACGAGGCAGCTGGCAGTCGAACGGCAGCAAGGGCTCGCGTGGTCCTAGCGCCGACCCGACTCCGGTTTGCAACGACCACAACGGCGAGCCGCTCACCCTCTACTGCGCTCTCTGCAAGATCGCGATATGCGCCCTGTGTCTTCGAGATCGACACGCGGCTCATTCCCACGACGTGCTACCCTTGGCCGCTGCCTGCAAGGCGCAAAAGGTACGTGCGCCCTCGTCACCATCGATCTACCACGAGGTCTCTCGAATCGATCGGCGACCTTGACGGGAAACTGGTTTCACCATTCACGGAACGCGATCGACGCTTCTGTCTTCGCCCTCGAACCCGCGGAGCGACGACCCTGCTAGGATCGTGTCGGGTCGAGAATAGACAACGAAGGGTCTCAATTGGACTTGGATCGACAGCTGTTTCCGATATCGCGTGTCGCGTGCCTCGCCGCGTGGGAGTGCTCGTCGAGGTTTCCTTGCGACAGCCGTTATTTAACAACAACCGGCACTCTCTCCTGCGATCGCTCGCCGAAGATGGCTTGCCTTTGTTCGCGTCTCGATTCCCGCAGCCACACCTCGTTTTCCGTGTCACGGGCACGAAAGAGAGCGCGGCCAGGCTCGGGAGAATAACGCGAGCTCGCGAGAGAAGACGGGGTGGGAGGATCGAACGTATAGGTAACCGAAACCGTACCGAAGCCCGCGCTCTCGATTTCTCTCTTGCTCTCTTGCCACGGAGGACGCAGCTACGCGTGCAAGAAAATAGAAGACGAAGAAAACTGCGCCGCCGGAAAACTAGAGATAGTAAACTTGTAAAAAACTTTATCGATGTTCGTGCGAAGGGCTTCTCTCGAGTCTACATACTCGATAGCTCCCGCGAACGGCCAGTACCGTCTTGTAGACAGGTACGCGTTCGATTGCGCGCGTTCACGGTCCCGGCGGCGAGCGGACAGTCTCCGCTGGTCGCTCCGTCGAGACTTTCTAGACAGGTTGTACCATTAGACTCCGTAAATGGAAACTTGCTGGAAAATAGCGTCGGTCCAGGTACCACGCGAACCGCCTAGCGAGACCGGAGCGTCTTCGACGATCCCTCCCACGACTTTTCCCGTGTAAAGCGTTATCTGTAACACGGCAGACCGTGTTCTCATCGACGCGGTCCGCTTTTCTTCGAGCTTTTCGAGTGGAACGCGTCGCGTGCTCTCGCGTAATTGGAACGCGTATTTGGTCGCGGTTCGTTAACGCGGCTTCGAGAAAGGTTCGCGACGCGCGCTTCCTTACCCTCCTCGCTCGGATTTCAATGAGGAAGACGCCTCGTTCGAGGCTGCGGCCATTTATCCGAGCTACGTTTTCGCCGGACTACCCTTTTCACTGTTTCGCGCGATAAATTCGAGTGCCCCGGGCGGAGGCAAATCGCCGCGCGAAACGGTAATCTCGCTTCGGTCGGTTGCCACTCGCAGGGGCTCCCTTTCTCTTACTCCCCCACCCGTTCTCGTACCCGCGATCTCGCGGTTGATAACGCTGTGCGAACTTGGATCCACGAAGCTAGATAGTTACGGTGGAAAAATGGAGGGGAAGCGGTATGGGGACGCAAGAACCTGAAAACGAAAATAGCCTTGGAACGATGCCAGCCCCCTGACGTTTCGTACTCGTGATCGTACCTCGTACTCGCGCTAGTGCTGGTAAATAAACAAAAAACCGCGTGGGCGCACGAACGAGAGCGCGAGAGAGAGAGAGTTCACCGAGTTCTCGATCGTTTGCCGTCGAGGAACGTCGAACACTCGTGCAATTCATCGAGGCTGCCTCGGGCGTGAACTCGATTCGCGAGAATCTCCGGGTCGAATACAGTGGCGCATAGTGGTCCGGAGCTGTTTGTGGCCGAAATTCAATTTTTTGCCCTTAAATTTCAACAAAATTCTTTATCTCTGAGATAGGAACACGTTGGAATCTTGAAATTCTAAATATTAGGTCTTTCATACTAACTTAAACTACATTAATAAATACAAGCTAGAGAAATTTCGTTCATATTATAACAAAAATAACCAATTAACGGACTTGCCCCGTATACGGACTTACCCCACTCCACCTTATTAGAAACTTGATAGCAATGACCAAAAAATTTTGAACTCGAATGACTGCGAACTTAGCCATTCAATATTTTTACTGATTGTACAAGAGAAAATCATTAACTACAATTTCCTGACGTATAATCATGAATTGTTGAATTTTCATATTTCGAGTTTCTGCCAGGTTTTCGGGCCCGCGACCCCAGTGTGCCGGTCGGGTCGGACCGGGACGGACCAGATACGCGCGTATCGATACGATATCTCGAACATTTATGAGGGCTGGCCGGTGTATTAAGAAGCGGTTTGCACGCAGTCGACGTAGTCAGCGCAGGGGTGGTAGAAAATGCGTTACATAGTGCCGCCACGCACGATACATGTCGTGACGTTTTCGCTATCGGGTATACTCTTTTCTCTCGACGTGGTTGGCTCGTTCGTTCGTCGCCCCTCCGCTCCTTCTCTCCCCGCCCCTCGGCGTAATTTCGTTTCGAATTTAACAGCGGAAAATGGATCGCCCTCGGCTGGATAAGTCTACCCTCTTATCTCTCGGCTGGCTCCCACCGACGCACAGTGGTAAAATGTCTAATTCTAGCTGGACAAAAATAATGGTTCTCGATTATTGAAAAACATATTTAATTGAGAAAATTAGACATACCGAACCAAATAATTCTAACTCATTATTTCCATTTTTTATCCATTAACGACTAGTTGAATGTTCCGAAACTGCGGAACTCGAAGCAAAAAAAGGACGCCATCCCGAGGAAAGTTGAAATTACCGAAATTTCCGCAGAGGTACATTTACAAGCTTTATATTCAGAGACTTTACCTCCTATAAGTCAGAAATATAAGAGAAACATCCGTTCGTTATAATTTTTATGTTCAATCCCATCATAACGAAAAAAATAAATATCATAATTGTGATTATCGAGTATCAAGAGGATTTAAATTATTCAAAAATAATTTTGTCCACCTAAAATCGAAACATTTACGACCAGGGGCCGCCCGGACATTTGTCCGGGATGCCATTTTGGCTGTAATTGTGAGAAAACTATTGATGTGTTAAATACCCAATCAATAGAAAATTTGCTTTTATTAAAATTTAAATAAGATTATTTGATTTTTATTGAAAATGAGAAATATGTAAATTTATTTTTAAAAAATATACATATATCGGGTTGGCAACTAAGTTCGTTCGATTTTTGTGATTTATTCCAATGTAAAAAACCGAACGAACTTATTTGCCAACCCAATACAATTCTTAAGGGGTGGCAACTTGTCTTTTTGTCCGGGGCGACGTAACCGCTAGAGCGGGCGCTGTTACCACTGTGCGATGCTGTCTGTCCACCGTTAGTTGCGAGCTGCAAAGCTGTAAGCTGTCTCCGCGAGAACGGGGCACGACAAGCAACAAGCGACGCGGGGTTGGCCTGGTAAAATTCGATGCTCGATCAATGCTTGATTCCGTTCGGAAAGTAGAAACAGCTTCTACGCCAATGGCCGCCTTTGTGCAGGGTCGCCAAGCAGAAAGAAGGGTAGCCGAGAGCAATTTGTTCTCCCGTGCAGGCTTCGTATTTCGCGGTAGACGCTCGGACCAGAACTACAGCCCAATACAGGGTGTCCCAAAAATGCTGTACATCCTTGAAAACCAATTCGAGATTCCCGACGTCGTTTCAAGTAACTTTTTCCCTTGCGAAAATGTTTTCTGCGGCTTTGTTTAGGAGTCATTATCGAAAAACACCACGGGCCAATCAGAGCGCGACTATAGCGGACGGATTCCGGCTGGGCGACAGGTTCCGTTGGCATTGGCCGAGCCGGAAGTCGTCCGCCTTGATTGGTCTGTGTTCTTCGTTAATAACTCTTTAACCCCTTGCCGTATTTTAACGAGCCACTCAACTTCGAAATAATATCAACTTCATTCTTATTCTTGGGACTCCCTCTATGTATTAGAAACGTATAATTTCGTAGCGAAGCGAGAAGAAGCCGGAGAGGCGTCGAATTTTCCGCAAACCGTTCGCTGATCGCCGACTCTTGCCGAAGGATTCGCATCCTTCTGTCCCGCGAGCGAGAAGCTGGTAGTCCGCGTGTCGCGAGTTCGTTTCCGTCTTTCCTTTCATCTTCTAAAAATATCGAGCGGGGCAGCACGTGAATCTTTTGCCTTCCACCGCGAAAATTTCGGAGGGTCGCGCGCCGCAGCTGCTGCGAGCAACGGTGCGCTTACGACACCCGTTCCTCTTGTTTCGTTCCGTTTCAGTTTCTTTCGTCTTTTCTTTCGTTTCGAGAGCACCGAAATGGACCGGAGGCTTCTTCCCCGTACGATTAGGCCTAGGCTGTTCGCGGACCGATCCCTACAACTTCCAGAAACATCGTCGGTTGGCTCGATTCGAAGTACATATCGATCGGTTTATTATTTTTCTCGTTTTTCCACCGCCATCGTTCTCCCATCGTTGAAACGAGTTACGCCGATGGTCATCGGAAATCCGGGCACGAAAGCCGGACCGCGGAGCCGGCAACTCGTTCGGCGTCGACAGTCGGCCGGTCCTAATTAGATCTGTCATAGTTGAAGCGTGCGTCAAGGGTCCCGACTCGCGAATTACGAACCACGAGAGCGGAGAGAGATAGAGAAACACTTGAACCTCGATGACTCGAATCTCAAGGGAAGAACTAAAATCTTCGAATTATACGTTTACACTACCGTCCCCCCTTCCTGCACCCCTAATCACACCCCAATATTCAATATTTGATATACTCAATATTTGATAGGATGTAAGTCTCCACAACACAACTTATACCTTCTAAGTACCTTTGTGCCTTGCTCGTAAACCCGCTTACTCAATATTTGATATTATACTCGATATTTGATATAGTACTCAATATTTAATATACTCAATATTTGATATTATCCTCAATATTTGATATTATCCTCAATATTTGATATTATACTCAATATTTGATATTATTCTCAATATTTGATATTATTCTCAATATTTGATATACACAATATTTGATATTGTACTCAATATTTGATATTATATTCAATATTTGATATTATACTCAATATTTGATATTACACTCGATATTTGATATTATATTCAATATTTGATATTATACTCAGTATTTGATATGATCAATATTTGATATTATACTCAATATTTGATATTGTACTCAATATTTGATATTATATTCAATATTTGATATTATACTCAATATTTGATATTATATTCAATATTTGATATTGTACTCAATATTTGATATTACACTCGATATTTGATATTATATTCAATATTTGATATTATACTCAGTATTTGATATGATCAATATTTGATATTATACTCAATATTTGATATTATCCTCAATATTTGATATAGTACTAAATATTTGATGTACTCAATATTTGATATTAGACTCGATATTTGACATTATGTTCTATATTTGATATTATCCTCAATATTTGATATAGTACTAAATATTTGATATACTCAATATTTGGTATTAGACTCGATATTTGATATTATGTTCTATATTTGATATTATACTCAATATTTGATATACTCAATTCATGATATACTCAATATTTGATATACTCAATTCATTATATACTAAATATTTGATATACTCAATTCATATCCATTATTTAATGTGCTTAACTATTTTAATAGTAATAGCTTTGTTTGATCCCTTCGGGGTTACAAATTCATTTTTCGCCTTTTCCTTTTCCTCCTCTCTTACTCTATTACATATTTAAAAAATTTGTGATTTTACTCAGCGTTAATGAATCAACACTAACCGTATCGAGCACAAAATAACGCTATACATCGTTTTATAAAAACGGCAACACTGAATTTGTTTAAATATCTTCCAATTTTTATAACAATAGGTGCTTAAATGAAGAAACTGATTTAGTAATTTCTAATGGAATTATCCTTGCAAGTTCAATGATTATAATGCGTTAATGAATTAATTAATTATCAAAGCAGAGTATGAATATTCTTCAATATCATCGCATCTTTCTACGAACTTCGTAAAACATTTACTGCTGCTTTGCAGAGTTGAGCAAAAATTTTATTCATATAAAAATTTTTGCCCAACTCTGCTGCTTTGGCTGGTTCATCTTCCACACTTGTGGGAAATAATTCGAGTTAAAGGAAGCTTTATTTCGATTTATAGAGAGAGAGAGGTTTTCAACCCTCTGCATTCCTTTGTCAAGTAGATTCGACATCGGAGACGGGAAAATGTAAATGAAACCTGTTTTCATTTGTATTTGGTTCCTCCTATAATTACCTAAGTCTTATTAATTAAAAACAAATACAAGTTCCACAAATATAAATTACAAAAATTGTTTAATATAAGTAGCAGTCAAGGAACTGTCCTTTGAAGTAAATGAAACACTTAAAATAGTAATAGGGAGTTGTTGACAACGAAATTGAAAAATAATTCGGAGTGCAGAGGATTAAACTGCAGCAGAAGGGCATGAACAGAATTTTCTTACAGAAATTTTCGAGTTAAAAAGGTTCAGGTTATCGAGGTTCAACTGTACATACAGATGGTGAGAGTAAGAGTCCACGTTTTTTCCGTGGCAATGATCCTCGAGCTCGGAGATCTTCTTCCTGAGGAAAAAGAGTACAAAAATCTTGAATGAAACGTGGGGGGGGGGGTGGGGCGAAAGAAGGGGATCGATGACTCAGCGGACGATTTGGAAAGCGGGGAGCGAACGGTATCCCGAGTTCCACGTGGAGTTTTGGCGGTGCGTCGAGAGAGTCCCTCGTACCTAGATCCCTTTCTATATTTATACGGGAACCGTGAACCGTCGGTAGTGCTCCACCAGTTGCCAGAACGATCGCAAACCAGGGCAACGTCGCGCGCGCCGTGTCACTTTGGTAGGGACGAAACTCCGCGATTTCATAATCCGGTCGAAAATTGTGTTTGTCCGTTCGAGTTTGACGGTAGACGACGCGCTAACGGGGTTAACGGGCGGTCTGTTAATCGGCGGGGAAAGTCGGAGAGAGAGAGAGAGAGAGAGAGAGAGAGAGAGAGAGAGAGAGAGAGGAAAACGGGAAGGGTGCGACAACGGTACGACAGAAAGGGATAATTTCCTCCGAATCGATCGCTCTTGGTGTGCGTAACCGTGAAAACCATAGACGGTGGTAGTAGGCGATGGGGTTCGCCCCTCCCCCGTCAACGCGGCACACAATGTACGAAATAGTACGGCGAACGACGGGCGTATGTATGTAATATCGTGTACGGGGCTTGACCAAGGCCGGAACATGGTGCATTTGGCAACGCTGTCTCAGTCCGATGTGAAGTTAGTTGGAGTCCGTGTTATATCTTGGTCTTATGCTACTGTGTGTATAGTATAGGGTGTATAAAAAGTAATGGTCATCCGTCCTAGGGGTGAATCTACACCTCTGGATCGGTGGACATTTGTAAGAGAAACTTGCCGCAGAATTGTTTACAACAAAGAAAATTGTTGTTAAAGTTTTTTTTTACATCAACGCCTTCTACTTATCGAAAAGAGAAAATGTTTGAAAGGAGCCATATGTCGCTAACAAATATATTAGCTGTTAAAGTATTTGCAAAATTTGATTGTGTGGAATTATACGTATAGACAAAAGCCTACTACTACAGTCTACACGTCCGTGTCGATAAGACGGAACAAGATCGTGTGCGTGCCTGGAGCTTGGTACGGGTCTAGCGACGAATGTCCCTTTTTTCGCTTGCTCGAGGCACGCACACGATCTTGTTCTGTCTCATCGACACGGACGTGTGGACTGTAGTAGTAGGCTTTTACTATACGTATAATTCCACACAATCAAATTTTACAAAAACTTTAACAGCTAATATATTTGTTTGCGACGTATGGCTCCTTTCAAACATTTTCTCCTTTCGATGAGTAGAAGGCGTTGATGTAAAAAGAACTTTAACGAGACGATTTTCTTTGTTATAAACAATTTTGCGGCACGTTTCTCTTACAAATGTCCACCGATCCAGAGGTGTCACCCCTAGGACGGATGACCATTACTTTTTATACACCCTGTACACTATAAATGCAAAAGCCTCGGGGAGGTTCGTTTGCACTTATCGTAGGCGGACAGTATTTTCTTGAGCTTCAAAGCAGTACTGCTATTCGGCCCAACTGTTATTATTTTTATTATTGTTATTATACAGCTAACTTTTCAGCTAACTTTTCACCTAACTTGACCACTTTGAATATCTTTGTTGTTTTTCAAGATACGTCAAATCTCTGAAGGACAAAGTTGAATGGTAAAATGGAGCTCATACGATACCAAAACAATTTTGTTTTTAAGTAATTTTTTTTAGAGATATGAAGGTCACCTTCATTTTTTTTAATGGAATGAGGTATATTTTAATACATCAATCGATGTAGCTGGACATTCGTTATAAAAACGTACTAACCCATGTATGTCGAAAAGTTAGTAGTTCAGGAGATATTTCAATTTAAATAACTCTAAAACAACATTAGTGTCGTACTAATTGTAAGACTTTACACAAATAAGTAAACGCTAACGGCTTGGTACGACAGTAATGGAGTTCTAGAGTTATTTAAATTGAAACATCTCCTGAACTACTAACTTTTCGACGTACATAGGTTCGTACTTTTTTTATAACGAATGTCCAGCTGCATCGATTGATGTATTACAAGAATACCTCATTCCATTTGAAAAAATGAGGGTGACCTTTATATCTAACAAAATAAAAAACAGCACTATTTTTTCCTTTTACATTTTGTTCTAATATTTGCTATTTACAAGAAAAACGCTGGCTAGTAATAGCGTGAACACCCTGTATATTCTTAAGGGGCGGCAATTTGTCTTTTTCGTCGGGGGCGACGTAACCGCTAGAGCGGGCGCTGTTTCCTGACGGACAATCACGAATTCTTGAATTTTCATATTTCAAGATTCAGCCAGGTTTCCGCGACCCCGCTGTGCGCCGCGCCGCCGCTGCAGGACATCGTGGATTGTTTTCGCAGAGCAACGAACGCGTTCGAGAACAATAGGCAGATGTTCGGGACCGTTCTAAACGATTCGATTAAGCGACGCCGCAATCGAGGTCCATTAACTGGTAGATCGACGAGGCTTACGAGAACGAATTAAACTTGTCACTAGGTACTTGTCGCCGGGTGTTTCTCGCCCGTATCAAACTCGGACGAAGAAACTCGCGTCGCGTCGCGGAGATATACTGTACCGCGATTTTCCGCGTCGTTATCGATCTCTTTGTGGTCGGGTAGAAGAGAGGAGACGACGAACAGAGAATATTGTAGTCTCGGCGTAATGAAAACGTCGGCGATCCGCGTGGGCCAGGAGGACTTAAGAGCAGGAGGAGGAGGAGTGGAAAAAAAGCGACCGACTCGTCGGTGTTTTCGCATCGCGGCACTTTTCTATTGAAACGCGCGATGCGAAACCGTTCTGGCGACGGATAAGCCGCTCGCGGTCGTTCCTCTTCGACGCGACGCGACGTGGTAGCACGATCCTGATGAATCGAGAATCGTTTGGTCGGTAATATGAATTACGTGTGCAAATAAGTTTCTTCCCCTTTTTTTTCTGCGATCATAACTTCGGACTGAATTCGAATTACGGTAAAAGCGCGTTTACTGTCTGGAGTCGCCTGTGCGATCACTGTCAACTGCTAACCCATTCTCATAGCCGGCCAACGCCGCGCCGCACAGTGGGACCTTTCGTCCAAACCGGAGACAAAATCAAAGAACTTTCGATAGGAATGAGATAGAGGGGTGAAATTTTTTTTCATTACAGCTGGGACTTGACAGAATATGGGAAAAAATAGGGAAATTATGGTACGAACGTTTTATGACCTTGAAAAAATTCGTCAAACTTGCACGATGTCGAGAAAATTGCGGTTTTTTAACATGCTACACACTATTTCCTGTAGATATTGTTCACGCTGAATCCAAATCTGGTCTCGAAATTTGTCTACGACCTCGGGACATTGCAAAATCGATTTCTTGAAATTCTACATGTTTAACGAATTCAGGTTTTGAAGGTTATAGAGAATCAGGGTGATTACTTTGAGACGTAATCTTGTGCCGTATTTATGTAACACAATCTTAAATTTAGGAAAAAGGGGAAAGAGAACTTATTTGCACACCTAATAGTAACCGTTGCCGAAGATATCGTGTTTACGCAGGATCCTGTTCGGTGCTGCATTGTTCCGCTAGGGCTGGCTGCGGCGCGGCGAGGTGCTAGCCAAGCTGGAGAGGAGATAGGAACCCGGGAAAAGGGTGCTTTCGCTACCCCGCCGTCCCCCGCGTCTCGATTGTTCTAGGAGCCGAAAGCGAACCGCGTGGGCTGCGAACTCGCGATAACGCCACGCGGAAGAAACGACTCTGCCGCCAAACAACCCGAAAACTTTTCGCGCGACGCAGAGTCGATTTCGAAACCGTCGGCGATTCGCTATCGATATCCCTTCCGATAACGAGCCCTTTGATGTTGTTGCAGACGGAGCTCTCGCACAATTTGCAGCAGCTGTCGGAGAGGGCACGCTCGACGACGGAGTTCATTCAGAGGCTCAAAGGAATGACGGACAAAGTGCACGTGAGTATTCGCCTTTGGCGTCCTCTTTAAATTTCGCTTCTCGTCGGAGACGGGCCGGAGCAGGAAGACTGGTTCCATGAAATTACGGAAGGACGCCGCGATAATTGCACCGGCTGTCGCAGAACGTCCTCGCCATCTCCGTCTACGTTTCTCCCCCCGCGTGATCTATCCGTTGCTGGAGTCGTGTTCGTCCCGCGGTCGATGTTATTACAGAGAACACGAATTACCGCGTCGGAGATGGAACCGGAGCCGGGAAAACGAATTACTCTCGACGATCTAATAACGTTTTTCGTCGCGACGCCGGTTCCCAGGGTGTCGGGATAAAGCTGAGACTATAACCAGCACGAACCTAAGTACTACTACTACTACTACTACATCCATGCTAACCAGGGGTGCTCGCGGTTGCAGGAGGAGTGCGTGGCTCTGGAGGAGGAAGTGGAGGACAGAGTGGCGAATCTGGTGAGTCTTCTGCAAGCGAGGAAGTCGCGGCTGATCGAAGCCGCACGGCAGACCAGAGAAGCGAGGGTACGCTCCTTGAAGGACCAAGTGGCCAGATGCACGTCGCACATGCAAGCGACCACGGCTCTCCTGACGTTCTGCATCGAGACCCTGAAGGAAACCGACAGCGCGGCGTTCCTGCAGATCGGTGGCATGCTCTCGGTCCGAGCCTCGAACGCCGCCGGATCGTGGGGCGGCGCCGAAGGCGTCCAAGAGATCGCTAGGCTACCGTTGCTCGATCTCACGCTCGACGACAAGCCGGTGCGACGCGCGATCGATCAGCTCACCTTTGTTCAGCTGAAACGTGAGTCTCTTCTCGAACGCGAAACCACTGTACGCTCTCTCTTTCTCCTATTCGCTTCCGTCCTCCGTTGCTCGGTGAACATCAGTGAACATACAGTCTGTCCCGTAAGAGCGCGTCGACGATATTTCTGTAAATATTCATACATTTGTAAACAACTTTATATGAGTCGAATCTGTACGTCAAACATTAACACATTTATATACACTATTAACACACTATTACACGTTTATTCGAAGACATCGCTGTTGCGGAACAGACTGTACCTCTTGAATGCGCCTCGCGTCGTCGACTTTTTACGCTGTCGCGAACCAGAACGGAATACGATCGTTGCTGTTGCTCTCCTCCGGAGGTCCGTTCTATCCGGCGAGTCTGGTTCGTCGAACGCGCTAAACGGTCGAGCGAAACGCGTCGTTCTGTCGTAATGCGTTTTTACCGTTTAATACGTTGATCGAATACACGAAAACGATTGCTCCATGTTGGACGCAGCATCCGAGGGAGAAGAACGATTTCCAACCGCAGGTAATTAACGAGGTATCAGTCGAGAGAATTGATTGGCCGGCATCGGCCTCTCGACCAATCGCTGAACGTTGATCGCGGATAGTCGTGTAGTCGTCGTAGTCTAGCGAGGAATGCGGTGAATTCGCGATTCAGAGTCGTCTAACATCGAATGGTTTTAGCACCGGGAGCGCCTCTGCTGATACCGGAGGAATGTAGCGCCGAGAACAATAGCGTGACTGTCGCTTGGCAGCCTCCACCTGGACACGGGATCGGCGGATGCAGCACCGGTCAGCGAGGCCCAGCCATCGAGGGCTACCTCTTGGAGTTGGACGACGGATGCGGCGGAGAGTTCAGAGTGAGTGGAATCCTCTTGTTCACGTTCGTTGGCTGTTGTTCCCGTTTTTCGATCGATCGAATATATCTCGTGATTTCTGTCTGTCCGTGTGCGCGCGATCAGGAAGTGTACTGCGGCCGGGAAACGATCTGCACCGTGGACGGACTGCACTTCAACTCGCTCTACAATGCCAGGGTGAGAGCTTTCAACAGCGCCGGAGAGGGCGAATACTCGGAGCTGATCGGTCTCCAGACCGCCGAGGGTAACGTTTATTTCGTCTATTTTTCTCGTCCCATTTTCGATTTCGATTTCCATTTTGATTTCGATTCGAGGAACGATTTGCGATGGCTCGTATCTGGGAAACGCACGAGCGAACAAAAGTCGGGAGAGAAACGAGTCGCGGCATAGAATTGGTTATCGGTGTCGCGCAGCCGAGCCGCGATTTCGTTTTCCAATATTCGGAACGTTCGTTGCGCGTCGCCCATCCATTCGATCCCCCGTCACTAGAGAACAATGCGAGGTTGCCTATCGATTCGGATTGGAATCCGATCCGGTCGGCTCTGACGCGACCAGCAGCCGCCATCCGTGGAGCATGAAATTTATCGGGACCGTTTGTTACCGGTGTGGCCGACAGTGGCGTGGTTTTCGTGGGCAACCGGAGCTTCGGGTATACCGCAGGAGGTGTCTATATCTGAGGATGCGATGAGCGCGTCCTGCGAGGGCTACGAACACCGGGTCGTCCTTTCGAGCGTCGGATTTTCGAGGGGCGTCCACTATTGGGAGCTGACCATCGACCGCTACCACAGCGACACGGATCCAGCGTTCGGTATCGCGAGGGCCGACGTGCTGCGGGATCAAATGCTCGGTGAGTCCTCGCTCGCGGTTCGAAAACGAACCCTTTCCTAGTAGCACTCGTTATTGGCAGTTTGTTACGCCTTGATTGCTATATTTCTAACGGTCTGCCAACCTATATCGCAATCAAGACCCAACACAGTGCCAACTATAAATGCTACTAGGGTAGACAGTGTATGCATTACATGTACAAGATGTTCCACTACAGGTGAGAGAAAATTTAAGGGGTGGATCTCTATAAAAAAAAAAATGAAAGATGACGAAAATGAAGAATTATGAAAGATCCGCCTAAAATGCTGCAACTCGACCGTCACTTGACACATGATTGTTGGTCGGGTTGCCGCATTTTAGGGCCATTTTGAATTGTTCTTCACATTCGTCTTATATTGTCATGGAGAACCACCCTTCAATTTTATCCCACCTGTAGTCAAACATCCTGTTTAATTTCGCCTCTGACATTAAATTTCGCTTCAATTTCTTGCAATTAATGCAAACAATTTTTACTTTGCATAAAGATCCGCAGTCTAATAATAATTGTAGGCCCAACGTTGGATGTTCGTTGGCAAATTGTTCTAAATTGTCGTCATAGTCCCTATGTCGGGGATTTGAATACCACCAACCATGTCCCAACCACCTCCCAACCGTTGGTCAACCATAAGTGCGCTACTAGGGTTCTTCTGTCCCTAACGGTTTACGATTTCCGTGGGTGTCCGATGGTTTCAGGCAAAGACGACAAGGGTTGGAGCATGTACATAGATCGACAGCGTTCTTGGTTCATGCACGGCGGCGGACACGCGCAGAGGACCGAAGGCGGCGTGCAGCAGGGCTCGACGGTGGGTGTCCTCCTCGACCTCGACACCACGCACACACTCCGCTTCTTCGTGAACGACAAACCGCAAGGAGGTATCGCGTTTCGCGATCTCTACGGCGTGTTTTATCCGGCCGTCAGCCTGAACCGAGGGGTTACCGTCACTCTGCACACCGCGCTCGACGTTCCCCGTCATCTGTTGGCGCTTCACGACGAGTACATCACCGACATCGTTCAGAGCTAGGGGTACCTAAACGTCCTGAAGAAGGGCTTGCTGCAGGAAGTCGAATCGCCCGGACCCGGGACCTTCGAGAGGCCGAGAGAATCCGACGGGCAACTCGAGAAAATAGTCGAGGAGAATCTGGCCGAGACCAATTGACGGCAGTCTCGCGACTTCTGTCCTTCTTTTATATCTTAACGGATGTTCGTCCATGGATGTCGACGTCGATGGACGTCCTCCTCGTCTAAACGTTCCCGATTCTAATCCCGATATCACGTACGAGTCGAGTTCGACTCGATTGTTTTCCAGAGAAACAACCTTGGCAACGATCGGCTTCCGTATAGCCGGACGATATCGTGACACCCGGGACAGATACGAGAGAACGTCTCGGGAGAACGAGCAGAATCACTGCCAGTAGGGAGAATAGTGTCCCTGATCGAAGACTGCCGCTTCGGCCATGTCGAAAGTACACGAATCGAAGTGTTCTCCGTCTGACGATCGCGCGCGATCGTTCTCTTAATCATATCGTCGCGTATAAGTGTACTCGCGTAGACGTAAGCTTTATCGATAAGTATTTAATAAAACGCATTTCGAAGGAAGGAAGCGAGCAAGCAAGGAAAAGAGAGGAGGAAGATGATGAAGAAGAAGACGAAGAGAAGCAAACGAGCAAGCAAGCACGTACGCACGCACGCAATCTGGTCAGCTTTAGCGTAAAGTAACGAATCGAGTAAATGTTTTTCTAGTCCCCTATTAGGGTTCTCCACCCTTTTTCCCCACGTTTTCCCCCGAGTTTCCTCTCGTTCGGCACAATTTTTCGCATGTATTCGCGCCATTCTCAATCGCATCATACTTTTTCCATCGTTTTATACTCGAAACTGTTCGCGAGCGAAGCGAATATCGCGGGAATCGAAATTCCAACTGGTTTCAAATACATGTTGCAGCGCACAACCCTCGCGAATCCGTCGCGACGCTCCTCCCAGCGACGGGGAGGATCAACGTTAGCGTTGTACATACTTGTACATAAACGTTTCGATTGTACCACCGATCAACTTGCCAATTGTATTTACGACTGTGTATTCGATCAATAAAACGCACCAAAAGCCACCGACACGTCTCCGCGTCTCCTCTCGTCTTTCCCGTCGCGTCGATGCGCCAAAAAAAAAACGCAATTCTGTTCGGTACGTGTCCAAATTAAGGCTGTTACTCTCCTTCGAAGGTCAAAGATTTTAAAGCTTCGATTTCGGAAACTTTGAAGGTTATGATAATCAGATTGCTTACTGGGCAAATGCTGTTGATTCTATTCGATAACTGTCTGACTTATTGCGATGTCTCTATTTTATTTTATTGTAGTATTGTCTGTTCCGAACAATCGATGAAAAGAACCAGTTTCTCATGTCTCGTCGCCGCCTATCGACTTCTCTTTCGCACGATGCAACCGCGTCTAAACTCGCCGCGGTTTGGATCGGTTTACGTCCAAGAGCTCGGAAAGATTTGCGGTATCGGAGGACGCGAACGTAGTCGAAGAACATATACATTCCCGTGCTGAATCCGGGTGGTCGCCGTTCGATCGTAAGAGGAGCCACGGACTCGACCGAGAACGAGACGGGTGCATCCGCCGCGACGCGGAAAAGTGTCCGAAGAATAGGCTGTCTAGAGGCCTCGAGTTACCTCCCGCCGAGCGAACTAGAAGCCAGGAAAGTGGTGCAACGGTAGATTCACCGCAGAGTTTCATCTTTCACCGCAAAACCGAGCCGGGAGGAAGCAAAGCCTGTCTTGTTCTGCTTTCGACTTTTAGAACTGGAAACGGTACCGCGGTGGTTCCGCGAGGAAACGTACCCGAGGGTCATACGAAAACAAAACTAGCGGTCGAACGATTCAATCTTTCTTTATTTGCTAATCGAAGAAATACAGGATAATAGTATACAGAGATATTATGTACAGATAAAACGCGGAGAGAAAGGGTTTTCGCGGGATTAGGAATTGTGAAGAATTTTGTTGAAAGCGTTGTACGAGGTTTCCAAGTCGAAGATCAGTTGTCTGACTTGCGTGTCGGATAATTCGTCGGACGCGGACATGTTGTTCAGCGTCTGCAGCCATTCCGCGACCTTCTCTTTACCGTCGAAATCGCTCGGCAGTATGCTCAATCGGTTCATAGTATCCATCAGATCTCTCAAGTCGGGATGCAGCTGATCCATGGCTTTGATTTCCAGCCGCAGTTTGTCCATCAGCGTTATGAACAAGGACACGATGTCCGCGATGCATTTCGACGTGTTGCCTTTGTCGTCTTTTATCGTGATGGGTCTGTCCTCTTTGATTCTTTCGAGAGCAGCCGGACAATCCAAACGGAACGCTCTGGCGAAGGCGTCTATGGTGGGGAATTGGTCGCTCTGCACCTGGAACAATTTAGATAAATGTATTATTTACAGATTACATGTACTATTTAGGTAAACTAAATCAAGAATAATGGAATTACGTAGGAGGCTTCGTTTTCAAGAAAATTAAATTTAAATATCAGTCGAGTACACGCTTCCTCAATAAATAACCGATGTTACGGATTTCACTGCAAGATGCTGTTGCGACTGTGTTTGTTGGTAGACTGTCAGGGCTTGTCCACTATCGGATGCATTATTCGTACATTATTCTGTGACATCGGTTGTTTATTAAGGGGGAGACTTGTTGCCAGGATTGCAAGGCTGCGGGATACGCCTTTCCATTCCTCGATAATGCAACGATAGGGTTTTTCAGTAGTCAAAAGCTGCAGTTGCCTTCAAAAGTCCTATTTTTACGTTTACAAGGGATAATTTGTGTTATTTGGAAGTATTAACCCTTTGCAGTCGGGAAATTTCGCTGATGGGAGTACCAGCAGGTTGGAGCAAATTTAATTAATTTTAATTTAATTTTTTTTCTGCATCAACACCTTTACTATTCTCCATGTCATTGTCAATTCTTGGTACATTGATTTTCTTATGAGGAATTATGTCATCGTTACTACTATCACTTTCATTGTTACGTACTAAATTGGGCATTGAATTGTTCGTGACAGCTATATGCTGCCGAATAATGCAAATTATGCCTCGTAAACGTAGAAATAGAACTTTTGAAAGAGGCAGCATTCTAGATTGATATTTTTTCTAGCCGAGATCTTATCGAGAAATAAGAAGGCGCATCCCGTACCCTTGCAATCCTGGAAACGAGTCTACCTCCTTAACACAACAAAATTATTTTAAAAAGATTAGTATACCTGTTTAAAAGCGGCTCTGTATTGCACCAACAGTTTGCTGCAAGCTGCCGTGTATTCCTTTGGCGTGACACAGTCCCTGATGTAGGCCTTTTCCAAATGTTGCAATGTGTTGACAACGGCATACAAGTCTGCTTGATTATCGTGCTTCTCTCGTTCTCTGGCATTCTTGTACAGCTTCACCTCTTCGTACAGCTCAGGTCGTTCCTGAGCTATCGACATTGTTGTTCGCTGCGCCAATCGAACGTCTAAAGTCTAAAATAAGTACGTTGTTAAACGTCAAAAGTTTTAGGTTAGGATCGCCAATCGCTCTGTCACCAATTATGTACAATTGCAGGTATCGATGAACGGTACGGGAATTTTTCATAGCGTTCCATAGCGTTATAGTATTTAATAATTAATAGCGCAACTAATCGTGTGGCAAATTAATCTTGCACACACCTTACGCCGTTCTAATTGTTTAAAATGACTGTTCAACTTACGTGAAAGTGAAAGCAACAAATAGCCCTCGATACGATTCAACTATTATTTAGTCGTTTGGAATGCAACACTCGACGTAATTGATATTGTCATGTCAACTCTAAATATGAGCGAACACGAACGACATCAAACGACATCTACAATCTACAACAATGTCATACGCAGTGCTTCGATTGGCGGACCCAAGACATGGCATCGGCTGCCCCCAGTGATATATATATCAGTGGCTGCCCCGCGGCCCCGCGCTGTCATTACGTCATTAGTATAATGAGAGTGAAAGAGAACACACATCACACACACGTGATTTTCCGAGATGCTGGAAGTGTCAAGTGTACAACACAATATGGTGACCGTCACGTGGTGAGTACCGTTCTCTTGTTCTATCCTCTCGATAGATATCAAGATTATTTATTTGGATTTTCATTACTTTTAAAATTTATTTCTCACCGATTTCAATTTTTTCTCGAATCGTGTCGTTGTCTCCTCGCGATAATTTCCTCTCGTGTCACGTCGATCGATTGAATTTAAACGAATTTGTTCTTCCTGTTACAGAGTCCAAGGACTAGCATTTAGTGTTGCTAAATCAAGGCGGTCTTCCACTCTATTATGGTGTCACAATCGTGCGGAATATCCAGCGGTTTTAATGATTAAAATAAATAAAGATTAAATTTAAAAATACATAATTTTTCCACTCTATATGTGTACACATTTAAAATTGTATCGTATACAGTAATAAATAAAGAATATTTTTACAAATGATTGTGTTCTTATTTCTCAACCTGTAGAAATCCAAAACTCCCGAAAATCATTTGGAAACCTTGAAAACACCATTTTTCGACTTTCTCACTCAACGTTGAGTTGTACTACTGAATTTCGTGCCACCTCCTTCGATATCATGTGCTCCTGATACTTTCCCAATTTTCGAGGTTTTCGAAAAATTTCCTCGAAAACTGAGAAAGTATTAGGAGAACATGATGTCGAAGGAAGTATCCGAAATTTCAGTAGTACAAGTCAACGTCAGGCCAGACGCCCGAAAATTTTCGAAAATTCAGTAGTACAACTCAACGACAAGTCAGACGGCCGAAAATTTTCGAAAATTCAGTAGTACAACTCAGCGACAAGTCAGACGGCCGAAAATTTTCAAAAATCTTGAAAATTGAACTTTGTATTAGGAGAACATGATGTCGAAGGAGGTATCCGATATTTCAGTAGTACAAGTCAACGTCAGGCCAGACGCCCGAAAATTTTTGAAAATCTCGAAAATTGGGAAAGTATCAGGAGCACATGATATCAAAGGAGGTGGCACGAAATTCAGTAGTACAACTCAACCACAAGCCAGACGCTCAAAAATTTTTTATTTTCAAAGTTTCTAATTTTGCATTTCCAAATAACTCGACGACAAGTCGGAAGTTCGGAAAAATGGGTGGTTCAATAAATAATACACAGATACTCTTTGTTAAACATTGTCTTTATTTGTTCATTGCAGATTCATACATGAAATGTACGTATTGTTCATGTACATAACTTATATTTTATACATTTATAACAAGAATGTAGACTAGCTCGGAGAAACTCAGCACATCGTCAGACTTCTAAAGTAATACTGCAGTACAGGGAGGTCCAGACAATTATATTAGAAGATCATCAGTCCACTGCTATACCGCTATTATTGTACTGCTATACCTCGCTTGTGCTGCGGCTGCTGATGGATGGATAAACCCTCTAGCTAGCACCACTTGCTGCAAATGCTCGAGACACTGTAATGATAGTCAGTGTTGTCTGGTTTTTATTTTAAACCATCGCATACAAGTATTATTTGTATACATCAAACGTACTGGAAATCAATTTAAATTGAGTTATAATTATTCTAATTATGAGGATAATTCCTCGTTAGCATGGACTAGAACTCAGTTTACTGCGTTAGTGTACGGCGTACGGGAATATTCACTAACACTCGACCGATGTATTTGGTATAGGGGCACTTGGGAATAGTTAAGAGTTATAGTAAAATGTCACGATCCAGACCATTGTGTTCGGCTGTCCAAGGCTGTATATTACGGTGGTGAAGTGGTTACTCCAAATAATTTCAATTTCGTCAATTTTCAAATGTCTATCTTTTTAAAAAGAGGTCCGGAAAGGGGACACTCGGGGCTATACATTTATGTAAATTTTTTAATAATTATTAACTGGACACATGCCAAAATGTTTGAAGTTATAGTTGTAAATAAGGATTTGAACGACCGGCAATAATTCTTTAATCCGAGGCCAAATCCGATGAAAAATTAACGTATAAGAAACAACAACAATACGAGAAAACAAACAATGCTTTCATTTACCTGTTACCAGAATCCTTATAGAGTATAGAGATTCTCTCTATTTTCCTGAATGTTTAACAGTACATAAATCTGGTTCCATGTTGTTTCACGTTGATTAGGTAATGCTACAAAAATTGTTAGTAACTAACAGTAATATTGAGGATAATCAAGTAGAACGTATAAGTAGCAAAGACATTATTCTGATATTTTATGTATGTTTACAGTCAATATTTTATAGTACAGAAAAGTCGTATGCTCCGCAACAAGTTTTAACACATTTCAACGCGCTCAATCGATGGTATACAATCGATGGATGAATTCCTTTTCCTACGTTATATTCGAAAAGCTACAAAGTTTCCTGTGTAATTTTTCCGTAATTATATTATATTATGTTGTATTATAGTAATAGTCCTCAGATTTGAAGTGTACGAATGTATGCGCGCAAGTAGGTATCATAGATTTGTGGGCGCATCTCAAATTAAATGAACCAGCTGTAAACACGACAGAGTACCTTGTGTACTAAGTACCTAGGCAGTGTCGCTTTTTTTTACTGGAACGTAAACATGCTATGTACGATGTAAAAATTTCATTCAGCGCATGAAACCTGGTGTCTCTCCACTGTGTACAGAGACAGATGCGCGTTGACAGTAAGAAAAACTTTGTTCAGTTTGAAAATTTGAATCAATCTTTCGGCCGTGTATCCTTTCTTTTATAAAATAGATTCCCGACCGATGGTTCTCTCCTCTGCTGGGCCATTTTATTTAACAACGTAAAGTATTTCCTTTGTATCGAGTTTCCTTCAATTGTTATTATTTGTAGAATTTCGAGGCGGCCGAGTTAAAGGCCGTCTACTATCTTCATCCGATCCGTAGGCAACTTCCTCGTCCGATCCATAAATCACATCCTCGTCAGAATCGTTGATCATAGAAAACGCTGGGTTATCTTTCGTTATCAAGGAATCTAGAAACGACGGAGGCAATACTTTACTCGATGCAACAAATATAGGTACATATTTATATGTATACGTAGGTTTCAAGTAGAAATAGAAACTGTGAAGAAAGTTTGAGACGACTCACGTTGGCCGTACACTTGCTGGTAGGCGGGCGCATACACGTACGCCATTGTGTACAGATAAAAATTCAAGAGACCGTACAAAGCCATAAATTGGGCAGAAGACCGGTAATAAGTGGTGAGTCGCGAGGCAAAACTGTCTTCGAAAATGCCAGCCCCAAACTGTTGCGCCGTCACGCATCCGCAAAGCGAGAAAACGACTCCGGCGAGCAACGTTAGGAAACGCAAACGGAGATCTGCGGAAAGGCAATGGTAAGCAACAGTAAGCAAGTTACTCTGTCTACCATCGATTAACCTTCAGTTACTCGCACTCCATTTTCTACGTAATTGTTTACATAGAAAACTTTATTTGACTCAAACATAAATAAATTTTTATTCAGTGAAATAATTCAATGCAAATTAGATATTTGCTGGTGTAGACGGCAGCTTTGTTTAAGCTTGAAACACTGAATTTAACACGTACCGTGCCGAACCGTTTTTGCTCGACAATTACACAAGCTTATGTGCTTTGTTCTACACTGCATTTTTTATAATGCCTCCTTCTTTTGGTGGAAATATGTTCTACAGTGTTAAACTTGTTATGAAATATATGTTTTTAGCGCATTAAATAAATATGTCACCATCGGTGGTACACGTGGCATGGAACGTGTTAATGTTTTAAGATGGTAAGTATTGTACGTGAGTAATTAAAAGTTAATACTGTAGACTTTCGATTGGAAACGTACCAAAGTACGGCATAGAGCGTAATTCGCTGTACGCTCTTAATATTAGGAGCAGCAGGTACGCAATGTAAAAGCCTCCTATCGTGAAGAAGAACACTTTGAAACCCTGAAACAAAGAGTTTCACACATTTTAATAACGATATCATCTGCTGCCGTACCGTTGTGCCACACACGGTGTCGTACAAACATACATAGACTTGGAAACGACAACTTACGAAATAATTCGACGTATCGAGAACGTAATTATACGTGGGATCTTCCAATTCGGTGCAGCGCAGCCACGTTGCCAGTATCAAAGCCGAACACCACAGTAGACCAACCACCAAAACTTTGGGTAAATAAAACGTGATAAGACGTCTCTCGTTCTGTTCAAATGTACAAGTTATACAATACAAATTGTGTACGTACACACACGCGAATGCACGCATACACGCGCAAATGCGCACGTACTATTATAAGTATTGCTATTAACATTACAACTATAATATTTGATATTAGTTTACGGATACTCAACAACGCAACAAGTCTCGCACCTGTCTCAGACCGTGGTAAACGCATAACCAGAACATTAGAACAGCGCATAGAAAGGTCGTTTGCAGAATTGCATCCAACATACCAGGCACCCAGGAATTCACCAAAAACGTCATAGGGAACAACGGATCTGTGAAAAGAGAGATAGACTTAGATACCGTTCAGCTTTGAATCGGGAACATTCGATACATCACAAAACCTTACTATTGTATAAGATCAGTAGCGGAAGGAGTATGGAAATCCATTTCTGTTCTATCGACCAGTCGTGCAACGGATACTTTCGGAGAGAATGGCCGAACCAACACTAAAAATCAACGAAACAGCCAGGTAAGTAGTATAGTATAATGCGAACGAAGCATTAGAACGAATTAACCCTTTGCACTCCGAATTATTTTTCAATTTTGTTGCCATCAACCCCCTACTACTTTAAGTGTTTCATTTGCAATTTACTTCAAAGGACCTTGACTCTTACTTATTTTAAACAATTTTGTTTACTAATGACATTGAATATAGCTCTCAAACTTTGTTGTAATTTATATCTGTTTTTAAATAAGAAATACGACTTAAATAAACAAAAGAAGAACCAAATACATATAAAAACACGTTTCATTTACATTTTCCTTTCTCCGAATGCAAAGGGTTAAAAGAAGAATACTTGTACATCCTTTACCATAATTCCGAACGCGGTTAGCAAGAACATTAGACGAAACCATATTTCAAACTCTGTAAAGTCTGGGTTGTAATTCTTGAACTGCGAACAGACAGAAACGATTATTCGATACACGATATGCGATCATTATTATGTTGCTTTCGAATCTATCACGATGCAATTTGTTCATTTCGTGTAGTGCTTACTGACGTAGAATGTGAGCTCGCGTATGTTATAACGCCGGTGGAAATTCTCAAGCCCGTAGAAACGAACGGTAATTATATAATAGGTGTAGTCGAGGAATCCAAGATGGGCAACCACCAGCTCATCGCACGTTTGCCTTTCGCATTTCAAACGCCTGGTTCTGCAATTTTTAATAATAAACGAACGTATTAACGACGTCTTCGTTATCGAACAAATTACTAGGGTGTGCGAGAACCCGAAATATCGGGATTCCCGAAAATGTAGGGATTCTCGAAGTAATTTATTCTTTATTAGGGGGCTGTTCGCTTCGCTCACCAACCCCTGTGGCTTCACCACTCAGAGTTTTTGTGTGACACAACTATTCTATATAATAAAGAAAGAAAGAAAAGATAGATTTATAAATATATTACATATTTAACAGAATATAACTGTTCAATTATTATACAAAATTCTTTACATTGAAAGAATGTGGTTCACGAATTCTTTTCAAGAGTGACTCAACTCTTTCATCGGGTTCTCGCACACCTCTAGTATTTACCTATTCTGTCCAGTTTCCGAAGATAGCACAGGCACACGTTTATGATCCTCTGTTAGCCCGTCTATTGAGATGCTGATTTGAAAACTTTTGTCGTATCGTTCGTCTGGAAAAGTTGAAAATTACAAATTATACAATTTATGTATTACAGTGTCCAATTAGAATTAGAAATTTGTTATCGAATCCATCGCGTCTACGATACCGTCGTTGTTTGATGTCAGTAACTTTGCGATCACCCATAACTGTTGACTGTACGTCGACAGCGGAGGTGTTTTAATGGTGAAAGGACCAGTGGCCATTCCGCTGCCATTCAAGTGAGCCTTCTGTTCGCTGGTCGACGTGATGGGAGGTCCTACAAGATGGTAAATGGATCTAATATAAATCTAATCTAATCTAAACTAATGTAAAATACATAGGTTCACGTACCTGCAAGTCCGATGAACACTTCTAATATAAAACAGGCAAAGAAGGCGATAAACACCATGACAAACTCCCTCTTGTGCATCGAATATAATCGCATTTGTACTGATCTATAACACCGTACATACGTGTATAAGTACATGTATCTGCGATGCATTTATAGTTCCAGAATTTTCTATGAACAATACCTTTCGCATCGGTCATGATGATACGCTGGCGCGATATATTTGTTAAACTCACTGAAAAGATCACTAAACTGGGAAAGAACATTTCGAACTCTGAGATTCCAGCCTGCGGACGGAAGATGATACGAGTATCCTAACCCAGGTCTGTCCATTTTTACATTAACTCTAATATTTTTAGTAATATATGTATATATATGTTTCTAATTAAACAATATGCTCTCGGTCAAGCATCAACATTCTTGGTAATTATTGTTCGCGTCGTTGGTTCCAGTAATTCGACAAATCAAGGGATATGTGTGCATTTGTTTGCCCATTGAAAATATATCGTGATAACATTACTTTACCATTCGGCAACGTGTTTCGATCGACTCTCACGTTCGGTCACTTTGACGTTTTCAGACTTTCTGATTTCAAAAATCCTCGGAAGAAATACGTTATCGTTGTCGAGCACACGTTTGTAGACAAATGAAAAACATCAACTTCGCGTTACGACGTAAAGTAGTACGAAACGACAGACCGTCGGACATTAGTGACGTGACGCGTGGATACTATTGATTTTTCTGGCCGCCATACGATGTTGGGAACATCTAACTTGCTACCCTTGAAACGTTCAACCCTCCAATCGTTCAACATTCGCAGCGTTACGATCGCGTGAAAAACTATAATGTATCGTTTCTACTAGAGGTCCTTATTTTGCGTGTGACAAACGAATCCTGATTATAATCCGTGTGATATTAGACACACGGGTGCCCGTGTATTTTAATAACGATGGTATACAACATCAACAGTCGACAAGAATCCGATCGAAAAATAAAAACGCATCAGTTGCCGGGATTAGAACGTGCTGAACGGAAAATACACGGATATAGTTACAAGTGTATCGAGAACACTTATTAAAAGACTGCGGATCTTACTGCATTTATGGCTTATGAAAATTTACAAAAAATGCTAGAATATAAAATTCGATAGAATTTAGTAAGATTTTTGTTTGTTTTGGATCTTCAAAGGCTGTTCCTATTTTGATGCCACTTTTTTACAATTTGTCTATAAAAGTTCACGGGTTCCGTGTAGATACGCGTGTCCTTTCAGTAAACGTCCGAAATTGTAGCCTTGGACGTTCACGCGTATTTCTGACGACGTGATTCGACTACGTGAATTGGACTAGACTATTGACCGTATTTATATGTATATAATAAAATAGAAGTACACAATTTTATCGAAAAATACAATGGAATTTCTTTTTAATTGCTTAGTCCCAATACTTTATTTTTCCATCCCAGCCAGCCGTCGCGAGTCTCGACGGCTCGTGCGGATGCCACAATACGTCGATACATACACCGTCGTGCGCTTTCCATTTTTTGTACAACTTGGTCGTTTTCCAGTCCCAAATATAACATTTGCCGTCCGCGTCGCCCGATACCAGGTAACTGTGAAACATAAAACAAATCAGGTTTGACATGTACACTCATTTCCTGAATCATGCAAAACTACGTACACTCCCGCGTCCATAAATTACCGTGAACACTTACTTATCTTCAACAAAATGGTAATTAAAGAGTACAAGCTTCCAGCTTGATTTTATTGTTTTATTTTGATTAGATGTAGCTATTATACGGATGATACTTGAATGCAAAATTGAATGTATACATATACTATTTGAATAAATGTTGGAAAAAAAAGATTGAGAAATTGTGGGATGATTATGGGCAGCTCTAGAAACCAAATCGGAAAACAATTATCCCACTTGAATTTTAAAAATGAGAAAATACAGGGACTTATGGACGGGAATGTATAGGTACAGGTTTAGAATGATTGAAATAATTAAAAATTAGTTTTCTTTACCTCATATCGGGAGAAAAGTCTAAACCACACGCGTAGCCAGCAACCATATGACCCGTGAATGTCTTCTTACGATTCATCTTAAATCTATTCAATGCGGAAAATATAACTATCTTGTTGTCCATGCTTTGACATGCGAGCCACTTTTGATTAGGCGATGGTGTCACCGCCGGCATAGAGTGCATCGAAGGATCTGCTATATATTTCATGTCGACCGGTATGTCCCTGTATAAAAAGTTTTACAGTTTTAGAGAAGGACAATCTTTTGAAGATCCGACGAACAGCGTCGTATCCAGTAAGTCGCATCATACCATTCCCAAACTCTCAAGCTCTTGTCATCGGAAGTAGTTACGAAACGCCGATTTTCATCTACGAACGTTATCGTATTCACCGCTCCCAAATGTCTATCGTATTCTTGCGTTATTTCGCCGGATCGAGCATCCCACTGCAATGTAATGTAACGTAATGTAACGTACCCCAGGTAAAACTTAAGACAGCATGTTTTCCGTTCATATTACTTACACAAATAATCTTCTTATCGCTGGTACCCGCCACAAATAAATGTTGTTTGTCCGGATCAGGATTAAATTTGACGCAGTATGGAATCTTCCTGTTTGTGAATCGGCTAACGCAAGCGCCAGTTTCAGTGTCCCAAAGTTTCACGTAACGATCGTATCCCGCTGACAAAAATCTCTTTCCGTCATTGTCGAAGCTTATGTCTCTAACGGCTTGGCGATGGCCGTAATACGTCCGGATGCATCTTCTTTCCTTGTACACTTCCCACAGCTATTAATGTTAATAATTAAGTACTGTTCGTTCCATCATACAATAATGCCCATTCCATTGGGGGTCATACCCTGCGAGGAGCCAAGAAGCTCAACAAGGACAACCTAATATTATACATACCTTGACTCTGCAATCCATACCACAAGAGAGTAACAAGTGTGCAGTGCGAGGGAACCATCTGATCTGAGAGATACCCTTCGTATGGCCTTCCCAACTGTGAATTTGTGCTTTCGGTAAGAAACATCTATCGGGCGGCGACTCTGATCTCAAATTTACTCCAACATCTTGAGGAGCATGTAAAAATGATCTTCCTTGGTAGTCTACGCTGTCCTTGACTGTAGAAGAATGTTATGATAAATAAACATTGATTCAAGTTCAATAAAAAAGTGAAGCAATTGTTTGACTATACGTACTATGCAACACTGTCTTTTCTTCCAAGGGTTTCTCCTCCATAGGTTTGCCTCTTCTATTTCTTTTGGCTAATATCTCCTCCAGCTCGGCAGCTTCTTCCTCCGTTGGTTTTATAACGCGTTTTTCGTCTACGTATCCACCCCATGGACCTAAGAATCCCTCTACATCCGCAGGATTGTCGTTCCTGTGACGTTTTCTTTTGTCTGCTGGTCTCAGGGTTGTACTTTCGAATACAGTTTTCCCACCTAATTCTTCCGCTGTTTCTTTCGCTCCGATAATTGTTCTGCCTTCTTCGGCGCTTCCATCTACTGTCGGGTCCAATGCATAACCTATGAGAAATATTTATTTTATTCAGATGCAATGTACCAACGTGTCTATTAAATTATATAATACAGTAAGTGCCCAGTTTCGTTTTACATGAGTTTATGGATACATCGATTCTTAGAAGCAAATCAGAATTGTTTGAAATTTAGTTTTTGATTGCCAGAATGGGAGTTCTGTCTGTAGATATGTGATAGAAGCAAAGATTCGTTTGTGTACAGCATAGGCATTCAGAAATTTATAAGTGATAAATTTTCTATGAACATAGTTTGTTTATTTGAACTTTCCTTTTAAACGAGCACATACATACAGTATGTACAAAGAAGATAGTATTAATAATCTTTCAGCGGTGGTACTTAGGCACTATTCGATTTACGCAGTATTTCGACGTATGTGAAAAGCACTGGAACGAAGTAACCGCGTAAGTCGAAGACTTACTGTATCATATTGCTTATTTCTAATGTGTATGCACATGTATATGCACAGGTATACATACCATAGCTGGCAAAAGTTCTTCTTTGATTTTCAAACTGAAATTCGCTTATATGAGCTTTCTCTACGTATCCAGATAGCATATTTTTTACAGCACGCTGCTGTTGCGTTTTGAAAGGATTTTCAGGCCCCACATCTGGCGCAAACAGCTCCTCGTATTTGGGATTGTGCGTAACTTCGTCCACCGTCGAATTTACGTGCCTCACACATAGTTCAGTTCCCTGTAATAGATTCAATCGAACGTTAATGATCATAACGACACTGTGGTGGAAATGTCTCAGAGTTGTTCGCTAATAATTGACTATGCATTACAGAAAATTTGGATAAACAATTATTACCGTTGGTACCACTTCTGGCGCAGCGCAGACTTGTATTTTCATCGACGATGCTAATTTCTCCATAGGTATCATCGTGGAATCGTGTTTGGCATCAAAGTCAATCAAAGTTGACAGTTGCAGAGGAAAAATGGCCGTTCACGTACAACGTGCGCAGCCGACTGTGGCAGACTGCGACCGACGTAAACCGACGACATCCGAACTTCGAACAATGTATTGTTATTGTTAGATTGGGCGGGCTGCGCGCGTATACGCGACGATTCTAGCGTCAGTGAAGTAAATACAAAGTTGGGATACCTTGGTCACTCCGCATAATTTCGCAAAATGTTTTTTTTTATGGAAAGGTCCCAGATGCGCAGTGTTTTTGGGGAAGAGCAATTACAGTTGTTCGGTATTACCCACGAGGACTAAGGTACATAGTGTCGCATGGTTTAACGATGTTTTGAAGCATTCCGGCCGTTGCGTAGGACTGTAGGACGCACATACGTTCCTGCATTTGGTCGCGCATGCGCGTGCAACCCGCTCAATCTAACAACACTGCGTCCGAATCGGTCCGATGCCGATGTAAATACTAAATACCTAACCTAGGCCTGCGTCTTATCCAGTCTTATCTGCACGGACCTAAAGGACTAAAACTATGCATGATTCTGAGGAGGTGAGGTGAGGCAAAAGGAGACAATGCTTCGATATTATTCAAAGCATCGATATTATTCAAAGCTTCGATATTCAAAGCTTCGATATCCAAAGCTTCGATTTTTGAAACTTGGAAGGTGCTGAGTAGACACATCTGAGATCTCAGCACTGCCTGTATATCGCAGTCTCGCAGGGAATCGATAAAAGTATCGTTTGAATCGATTCCTACTATTTCTTCAATAATAAATATGCTTGTTTGAGGATAGTATGAATGCAGAAGGTACATTCGAACGATTTCAGCACCTATGCTCATAACAACTTTATTTGTTCTTAAACAAGAGAATGTCGTGCTATTTTAGCGTGTTCGGCTTCGTTGTTACTCCACTGGGAGAAGTGGAGTCGAATGCAAATTTGGCGGAACAAATATGTTTTCGCTGGTATTTACATTGTATCGTATGGCCAAAAAAATATTGTTCACGCCTATACATAACAAATGCGCGATTCTCATTTAGACTATAATGAAAAGAATAAAAAAAAAACGTTCGCGTAAATCGTGTGTTTTACAAAACGATGGTTTACAATAAGTACGATAGATTAATGTATACATATATGTACATATATTAATATAAGGCATAAGGGTTCGTCGAACGCGCGGTTGGAGCACCGATGATCGTCCGTGAGTAATGCTCGGCGACAAGCATACTGGACCCGACAGAAAATAGAAATAGATACAAGTACATATTGGATTGACAAGAAAGTAATTTTGGTATTTTAAGATGAAATAGAAAGCCCAATTTTGTTATTCAAGCAATGAACTTTAACGAATAAGCTAATTTTCCTTTTGTTCGATGATCTTTTGCCAAAAGGAATAAATAGCAAAATATTTTATCGATTAAAGTTCATTGCTTGAATACAGAAATTCGGTTTTATTTCACCTTAAAATACTGAAATTACTTTCTTGCCAGCCCAATACAATACGGTACAGTGGCGCACCCAGGATGTAATCTTGGTGGGGGGGGGGGGGAGAGGCTAGTTGAACACAGCCCTAGGTTTTGCGTGATGACCTTTTCATTTTAGCCAAAATATCTGTCAACGGTACTCCGGGCTATTCCGCGATTTTAATTTTGGAAGCTAAACATTTTTTTCTTGGGGAGGTTTTGGGGATGGCCCCCTGACTCCCCCCTGGGTGCGCCACTGATACAGTAGATATACCTAAATACCTACCACGCGGGTGGACGTTAAATAAACAAGTCGGAGGCGATTGTGGTGTAAGTACGAGCGAGATCTGTTGGTAGAAACGCGCGCAAATGATTATTATCCGGATAAGAGTTACCTGTCGCATTTGGTATCTGTTGGACAGGCAACGTAGAGGGGTAACGCGGCGCCTCCGCCATCGCAATACCCGTAGAATTGCTGGGATTGAGGCTGTGCCATTGATTGTGGCTGTTGCTGTTGCTGTGCACCCGGGGTCAGGAGGGTGTGCATCAGATGCATCGGTTGCACGAACGGCATCATTTGAATGGGAGGAGTTTGGATCGAGGGATGCAGCGGCAGTACGCCGTTACCGCGATCCAGCGTGGATCCGTTGTAAGATCCGACGTAGAGGTCGTGATTGATCTTGCCGGAGTAGGCGCTGCCAGGTCTGAGCATGGACGCGTCTTGAATGCTAGCCGCGGCCATTCTCGCTTCGTCCATCCGACTGGACCATCTCAGTCGACAGATGCAGACCACGATCACGATGATGGCTATGAGCGCGACCACTCCGCCGACGATGCCGATGATCAGAGTGTCGTCCGTTCCTGAACCATTTCCCACGAGACCGGTCTCGAGCACGCGGTCTCGATCATAGTGTTTGTTCCGATCGTTTCGAACGGTGGGTGCGACCGTCCAGATGATCTCTGGTTTGGTGATCGACGAGGGAGTCCTCGACGCGAAATCGGAGGAGCCCGAGGAGGTGGTGTCGGCGCTCTGGCTGGTCCGTTGGTTGTCGGAGTCAGGATCGAGATCGGGATCTACACCAATCTCGTCGTCGGTTGCGATGGCGGTGGTGGATACGTTCTCGTCGGATGCCTCGCACGAGAGACGATGCTCGTCGAGGGCGGTGAGGATCGAGCCGGCTAGACGTGGCGGAGTGACGCAGCGAACGCGAGACGCGAACCGTTGACGATGATGATCGCGTTCGACCGAGCTCGCTCTCAACCATCTCCAGAGTTGCCTGGCGTCGCAACTGCAGTTGATCGGATTGCTCTCGAGACCTTGGAGAGCAACGGTGCCGGCTCGTTCGTCGAGCGCGGCGAGAACCTGAGCGGAGAGCGTGGGGAACTTGCTGCCGGAAAGATCGAGCAGCAGCTCGGTGGATCGCGGTACCGGGAAGAACAGCGCGGCTGGAATTGACTCGACCGACGTGTTTTTAAGACCAACAGTCAGTTTCGGTACCCGGACGCCGACTAACGAGCTGGACAGCACGTTCCGCAGCCTCTCGCCCCTCAGAATCAATTGCCGTAGCCGAGGGTGCTTGCTGATCGACAGCTGTTCGTTGCCCACCGAAGAATCTTTGATCTCGATGTCCAACGACTCTAGATTGCGCATTTCCTTTAGGATACCCTGGACGTCGAAGTAGCCCAACTTGGGATAGCTGTGCGCGGACAGGGAGCGAAGCTTGGACAATGGTTTGAAAGCGTTTCTCTCGATTCTGGCACAGCTCGGCAAGCGGGATACGTCGAGGACACGGAGCGCGGTTAATCCGTCGAAGTTGGTCTCGTTGACGGTTCTTGCGTCGTTGCCCGACAGGTCGAGCCATCGAAGAGAGGGTAGCGCGCGAAACGTCGTCCCCGAGAAGTCGGTCAATCTGTTTCGCGAGAGGTCCAACGTCTCGAGCATGGTGGTCCGTTCGAGCGCAGCAACGTCTACCGTGGCTATGGCATTTCCGGAGAGATTCAAACGCCTGAGGAACGGTGTCTCGAGCCTGCCGAGTCTCTCGATACCGGTGCCGGCTAGATTCAAGCTGCGGAGGATCTTCGTCTCGCCCAGGATCCCCTTGATCGCGTTCTCGCTGAGTGGATTTTCTGATAGATCCAGGTCTTTAACGTTGGTGGCGATGTCGCGGCCGGACACCTCGACCATACGATTTCGCGCAACGTTCAACCGCGACAAGAACGCCGACTGCTTCTGCAGGGTAGCCGCCGGGATCTCCGCGAAACGATTGCCGGACAGATCGACGCTCTCCACCGCTCGGACTCTGCTCGGATCGAAGATCGTCTCTGGCAGAGACGTCAACCGATTCTCTGCGAGAGAAAGATGCTCGAGACGGAGCAACCCCTCCATCGTTCTCTCGCCGAGCGTCTCGATCTCGTTGCCGGATAGATCGAGCAACTGGAGCTGCGTTGAATTGTGGAAAGCCAGCTCGTCCACCGACTCGATCTCGTTCTCGGCGAGACCGAGGACGCGTAGCCGCGGAATCCGAGAGAACGCGAACTCCGGCACGCGTTTCAACAAGTTCCGGGATAGATCGAACGTCTCCAGGAACTGCAGGGGTCTCGCGTACTCGCCGGGGAACTGGGCCAACCGATTCCCGGAGAGATCGAGACGCCTCAGTCTCGGATGGATCGCGAAAGCTGTCGGAGATAATTGATCGATTCGGTTGCCGGACAAGTCGAGGTTCGTCAGGCCGGTGCCGGTGTCGAAGTATTCTCCGGTGAACAGAGTCAATCTGTTCCCTCGTAGATTCAGCTCGCGCAGGCTCTTCAAACTGGCGAAAGCCGCCTCCTCGATATGCTCTATCCGATTCTCCGACAAATCGATGCTCGACAAGTTTCGATGTTGTCGAAAGGTCCCCCTCTCGATTCTCTCCAAACCGTTGCCGGCCATCGCGATCCTTTCGAGAGACGCCAGGTTCGACAACAGGATCGTCGGCAAGATTCTCAGATCGGTTCGCGACACGTCCAGGTCCGTCACCGACGGGGGAAACACCGGCGGAAAGCCTCCGTACAGAGGGTTCGAGCTCAAGTTCAGATACTCTAATCTGTGCAGTCGTTTGAACGTTTCCGGCGAAACTCGAGTCAACTGGTTACCGGCCAGGTTCAGAGACACCAGATTCTCCAGAGGGAGTGGCCCGATCGACGTCAGTCTGTTGCGCGAAACGTCCAGCCTCTCCAACGTGTTCTCCAGCCCGGCGAACGTGCTCGACGAGATCGTCGACAGCAGATTTCCCGATAGTCGTATGTCAACTAGGTTGTCGAACTCGCGGAACGATTCGGCCGGTATCTCTCGCACCAAGTTTCGAGTCAGTGCGAGCGTCCGCAGACCGGCGGCTGTCGCTTTGATCAGCTCGGTCGAGAGCGCGGCGATGCGATTGTACTCTGCGTGGAGATAAGCGAGGGACGGTAGTCTGGTCAGAGCCGCGGCTGGCATCAGCAAAATGTTGTTGTCTTGCAGAGACAACCATTTCAATTTCACCAAGCCCTCGAACGATGATTCCTCGATCTGAAAATTATTAGCTAGGTGGAGTCGTGTGTCGTTTCAAGACTTGTATTAGGTTGTTGCGTATGAAATGTCCGATTTTAGAATGGAAACGTTGCAACACGTTTTGATCGAGAAATACTATTACAGTTGACAGGTTCATTGTACGTCATTTTGAGGTACAAAGCTTACGATCCTATCTTTAATTTTAATTTACACATATTTCCTTTTAAATAGATATGTGTGCATTATGTGATATTTGCTGAAAATGTGGAGATTAATCAATAGACTGCGGATTTTATGCATTTATGGCAAAAATGAGTGGGTGAAATTTAAAACAGTAAAAAGGTCCAATGATTTAAGAGTGCTAATTTATGTATCTTTCTCAGCTTGTTAAAATGATTAAAGTAAGAATAAACTATTTATGTGGCTCCAGTCACTTGCAATTACCAACGCACTATTTGTTGATAATAAAAAGAACTACAGAATATAGATGACAATCTTGTAAATGAACCATGCGAATGATCAAAAAATTCAATGTCTACCACATTTCAATAATGAAACGTGTGATTCTTTGATCAATAAGAAATAGTTGCGGTTGTTTAACGTTACTGTTCAACATTCACGTACCGTGCGCAACGCGTTCAAGCTCAAGTCGAGTCTGGTCAGGCTGATCAAGCCGGAAAATGCGTTCACGCCGAGACGTCCGATGTTATTGCGACTTAGATCCAGCACCTGCAGCTCCCTCAGCCCCGACAAATGAGCCCTGTCTATGCTCTGTAACATGAATAGATATGTAGACACATACACATGTACTTACATATGTATGTATATTCGATACTTACGCCAATCAAATTGTTCGAAAGGTTGAGGAATCTGAGATCCGCCAGGAGCCTGATCGCTTCGCTGGGAAATTCTTGAAGAAAATTTACCGAGAGATCCAACTGTAGTAGATTGTAAGCCCCTGAAAATGGAAACGAACAAATGGTCAAGCTCTTGGTCTATCGCTCGTTGATATTGTAATATCTCGTACCCTCGAACGCATCGCTGTTGAAGCGTCCAAGATCGTTGCGAGAAAGATTGAGAAGGAGCAAACGTTCGAGGCCGAAGAAGGCACCGTCTTCTATGTGGGACAGCTCGTTGTCGCTGAGATCCAAGCGCAGCAACGACCCGCCGATCGACGAGAACGCGCCTCGTGGAAGCGATCCTGTGAACAAGCATTTGCGGATAAGAATCGTTCGCATTCATTCAATATTTATAATGCATACAATCGTGCATGTATCAATACTGTGTATACGTATCAATATTGTGCATGCAATACATGCAAGGCGTTCGACTATAGGTGGGCGAAAATGTGAAAGAGATGGGAGAAAGGATGGGTGGTTCTCCATGAAAATATAAGACGAATATAAAGAATTATGAAAGATCCCCTAAAATGCCACAACCCGACTGACAGTGGTGTACGTCACACGAGTACATCTCTGTCATTTGATACACGACTGTTGGTCGGATTGCCGCATTTTAGGGATATTTTGAATTATTACTAACTAAACAACGCAGCCGAACTCATGATTTTCTAATTTTTCACTTTCATCCTATATTGCCATGGAGAACCACCCCTTAAATTTTCTTCCATGTGTAGTCGAACACCCTGTAGATGTATGCATACACTGTATAGCCTAGTAGTTAGTGAGCCAACCATTGCGCGACAGTAACAAATTGAAAAAAATCAATTTGGAACATAATAATCAACAAGTTTTTAATTGTAGTAACGTTTCTAACGTCTGTAAACCGTACGATATTTAAAAATGTTGGTAAACATTAAACATTGATTGGGCCAATGTAGTATTATCATACGTAAATTTCTTGTTAATTGACCAACTGTAATATTGGGTTGGCAAATAAGTCCGTTCGGTTTTTGTGATTTATTCCACTCTAAAAAATCGAACGAACTTATTTGCCAACCCAATAATAGTAGGCCCAACGTTGAATATTCGTTGGGAGGAAATTGTCATAAATTTTATCCCAACCTTTGACCACTGTTGGTCATTCACAAATGCTACTAGGGTATACTGTACAGGCACGGTAGGCGTTTGACGACGCGAGACACGCACCGACAACGTTCCCGCTCAAGGAGAGCACTCGAATGGAATTCGGCCCCTTCAAGGACGCCGTCGGCACCGTGGCAATCTCGTTCCTGTCGAGGTAGAGTTGCTCGAGACTCTCGCATCCTTTGAACATTCCTTCCTCGACGCTTCTGAGCCCGTTTCCGCTGAGATCGAGCAGATTCAACCGTCTCAATCCATGAAACTCGTTGCTCGAGAATATCGGATTTAAGCTGTCCCCTAAGAGGTTGTCGGCCAGCCTAAGTTCCTCCAGATGAGGTTGCGCCTCGAGCAACCGATCCATCAGCTTGCGAATCGAGTTGCTGGACAGATCGAGCTTCTTCAGCCGTAGACCCGACCCGATCAGCTCTCCCGGCAGCGTTTGATATCCGGCGTTTCGCTGGCGGATCGACACGATCGGCTGGCCTCGCAAGCTTTCGACCGTGTCCCGCGAAAACACCGCCCCGTCGCAGTTCACCCCTATCGTACGACCGGCTCCGGTCGATTCCGTCAAAACCAAGCATTCGCAGGGAATCTGAAGATCCCGTTTCACCTCGACGCACGGCGCCCATCCTTCGAATTCGGCTTCGACGTGTTGCGCCGGCAGAACGGACGTGGCCGCGAGCGCGACAATGATCCCGTACAATCTGAAAAGAGAGAAAACTGAAAGAACAACAAATATCTCCTCCTCCTCCTCCTCCTCCTCCTCCTCCTACGTCACCGTTTTCGATCGCTGCGAATAGGAAAGAGGAAAGGCGACGCAAGAATACGCGGCTCGATCTTGGAACCACGCGACTGTCTGCGTGTAACGGTGGTTTCGTTCGGTGCATCGACGGACACACACGGTGAAACCTGTTTCACGCAAATACTTAAACGGCCGCGTTCCGTTCTTTTTCTCGGAGCGAACGGGATCTACCGAAGACGCGCGCCGCTCTCTACCGACTGTCTACGCAATCTCTCCAGTTTTCCACCGTTTATTCGGAATTCCGTTCCGTTTCGAGGCGATGGACCGATCAAATTCGATCTGGCCCCCACACATTGACTAGAATCGAGGAAGAGTAGGCTAGAAAGAGGTATTTCCGAATCGAAATTTCTCTCGCCTCGATGACTTACGCCTTGATCATTTTGCTTGGTCCACGCAAAGATTGTATCCTATCCGTACTCGCATCCGGATTCGCATTCGCATCCGCATCCGCATCGGCATCCACATCCGTATCCGCATCTGTAGTCGTCGCGTTCACACCGTTCTATCGGCTGTCACTCGTGATCCTGATCCACATTACTCGACGATCGACCACGTCACCGATTCGGACATTTATCCGAGAATTCTAGCAGAGATGCTCTTCATGGTCCCGTTGCGACTCGTTACTCGCGGTCCAAGGAGAAACGTCCTCGTCGTGGGGAACAGCGACTGCCTCGACTGGTAGCGCGCGCGCTTACGTACTCACTTGCCTCGCCTTCTTCTTTCCTTTCTCCTTTCTCTTATCTCCTATTTTATTTTTGCTCCGCAGCTACGAGAATAAACAACGACTCGCTCGCGGAGAGAGCCACGGAGTCCACGGAGATATTGATACCGATGTCGATCTTGTTCGCGACACAATACTCGCGAAGGGACACTGCGAAGGGAACGCGACGCGCGTCTCGACATTCAGAAACTGAGAGAGTTCGAGCAGCCGTTACCTCGAGCAATGGAATATCGTAATGGATGGGAAAGGAGGGGACCTACGCGAGATCAACGTGTACCCCCTGCCCTTCTCCACGGATTTGCCAACTCGGACTCGCGCTTGGACTCGAGCTTGGACATAACGGGGTTTCCGCGCGGCTCTATCTATACTCTCGAGCAACCACCGTGTAAATACGTACACCGCGTGAATCGCTCGTGGGAAGAGGAAAGCTCCTTCGTAGCTCGCAACACAGCGAATATACGCATCCGCGAATCTATTCTGTACCTACCTATGTACCTATCCACGGCTCTACGGATGCATGCGCTCATTGTCTGATGCACCTCGAGCGCGGATGGACTGCAATAGTAGATTCAACGGCTCGTAGATTTTTCTTGAGAGAAAATCTGTGATCAGGAGAATGAGAGTCCGCTTCCTTAACGACGACGGAAGAACGGGTCGCTTCCTTATCGACGCACAGTGGTACAGAATTCGGTTTCAACTTCGTCGAAAACACTAAAAAATGAATGAAATTTGAGAATACTTACTATTGAAGACTGCTAGCCTTATGGAAGATCGAGTCACTCGAATATTTCGGTGTTCTCTTACGCCGTCCAGGATATACTCTCACTGCAGTGTGAAACAGAAGGCCATCGACATGATCTCGTCGATGCAGAAGGCTACTGAGGAGATTCTCCGATTCTCGTCTGTGAGAAGGCAAATGTTGGTTTCAATATTAAAAGCAAAACACAAGGACAAACATTCTTAGAAATATATTATTGAAGCATAATTTTAGGAAAATCGACAATTCCTATTTCAAATTTTATATGAGACACCTCATGCAGTTTGTAATTTTAAAAATTTCATAAACGAGAATTATTGCCTTTCACTTTTTTATACATAAATGTTCCAAGAATCGATCTGTGAGAACAGAAATATGTTGAAAAGACTTTACTGTAAAAAATTAAATGGCAAGGTGGTCAAGGGAGTGCTCGTTAATATCGTTAGCAAAAGGAATTGTTATAAACATTAAACAGCTAGAATTAATAAATGTCTCATAGTATTATTTTGAATAAATTAATGCGTGCGAATGTACATGGTTTAAAAGTTATTCTCAATCTCGCGTTTTATTGTCTATTTTTACGAAAAATTTAGATAGCAAGGTGGTCAAGGGAATGCTCGTTAACATCGTTAGCAAAAGGAATTGTTATAAACATTAAACAGCCAGAAATAATAAATTTATCTATGAATTGTATCGAATAAATTAATGCGTGCGAATGTTGTAGTTTAAAAGTTATTCCGTATCACGAAAACTATTAGCCACTTTGACTAAAAAATTAGGTGGTCAGATAGCCAAGGGATTGCTTGTGGACATCACTGTAAAATAGAATTGTTATAAACATTAACTAGCTGGAAATAATAAATTTTTCAATAATTGTCACGGCGATCGACATCGATCGATATTCGGCGGAGTGGGGGGCGCCGCTCGAGCTCGGCGGCTCGGCGAGAGCTCTCAGTCAGTCAGTCAGTCGGGCCGGGGGGAGCGGCGAGAGCGGACGTGCTGCGGGACCAGGAGCGCCAGGAGGACCAGAGGGACCAGAGGGACCAGAGGTGGACAAGGGGTCATCTACAGTTACCCTGGCCTACCTTCAGAACAAAATATATGTATTATTCAAGCTGGTTCGCCCCGGGCGTGAACAATGTAATATATCGTCTGGTTCTATTTAGGTAAAGAGACGACATAGTATCTCGTCGGTGACAGTATTATAAGGCAATTACAGTATGGGTAATGTGAGCATTCTACACTTTATCATTCTTCTTCTACTTGACGAGTATCTCGTCGGTGGTAGAACTTTTAGCGATGTGGTATTTCAGATCACTGTAAGTTCCACGTTATCCCCGCGCCCAGTCGCGCCCGCTTACTACATAGTATCGTTGAATAGCACAGGGGGCAGGGGCTGGCGTCGGCGACGCGATCATGCGCACAAATTCCTATCCGACACCCTCAAAATCGTAAAACCTGTAAGAAATAAGAAGTGACAAGTGACAGATACGATTGGATACGACGTACGAGAATCACGTTGAAAATTATGATCGTATACGTACGTCAATATCGTTGAAATTCGGCTGTCTTCACCTTTCGAAGATGCTGGCGATGCTAACTGCCGATTGGTTTCCTTTGGGACGGGATGTGTATTTTAGGTAAAGTGTCGGATAAGGTTATGCAACTGGTTACTGACAAAAGTACAAACAAATAGCGTTTATACGTATACAGAGACGAATAGAGCATAATCTATTACTTTTCAGGAAATTCGAACTCTATCCGTTATCGTTTCAAAATGAAGTTTCGGACAGCAATCTGTTGGTGGCGGCTCCTTATGGAGGTTCGATTGCCGTCACCAGAAATCCCAAGAAGTTCGTTAAAGTTCAAGGATCGAGTAAACCGATGATATATTTGTACACGTCCGCAGGGAAATTAACGGCCAAACTGCAAGTAAATCTCGAGAATCGATGGTAAAACTTTAGGCATCAGGAACATTATACTTGCACTATTTTCAGTGGAGTGGCGGACAATTGGTTAGTTTAGGATGGTCTCAGCAAGAGGAACTATTGTGCGTGCAAGAGGATGGTATGATTCAGATATACGATATGTTCGGAACATACCAGCACGCGTTTACCATGGGAAATGTACGTTATTTCTTTTTCTATGGTCCCTTTACTACAAAGAGCAGCATTGTACGAGAAATTTTGATAAAAAGATGGACTAACGTTCGCATATTCTTATGTTAGGAGGTCAAGGACACCAAAGTCGTGGAAGCAAAATTCTTTCAAACTTACAGCGGAACTGGTGTTGCCGTTTTGACATCTACCAGCCGTGTATTTTTAGTAAATAACGTTGCCGAGCCAAAAGTTAGACAAATATCAGACATTCCCAGTAAGTTTGTTCAATGTCGATCAATCGCTTCTCTGGCAGATAAATCAGCTGTCTCTGTAAATGAACTTTATTTTAGGGTTCAGAAGCCCGATAGATAGCTGGTGTCTGGTACATCGCGACAGAGAGACCAGAGTCATTTTGTCTCACAGGGACGGGCTGTCTGTAGTCCATCAAACACATCAAAACACGACGCATGTAGTTTTCGTACGGTTCAAATTTAAATTACGATAAAAAGTTGCAACGCGCGACGTAAATGTTTAAGGGGTACGCGTATGTTTTTTCAGGACACTCTTTTCACGCGGCAGACCAAAGTTTCCAGCATAGTTGCCATGGCTGTCTCTGGAAATAACCGTCACATAGCTCTTTACTCGGATACGGGTCGTTTGTACATAGGTTCGGTAGATTTTAAGGATAAATATTGCGAGCACAATACGAACACCAAAGAAACGTTAACGAACTTGGCATGGTTGGTATAATTGGCTTGTCTTGTCGTCGAGTCGTGTAAACTCGTCAAGCCGACAACGATGACAATCGTAGAGATGTTCACAGGTGCGGTACGAAAGCTGTGGTATGCAGTTGGAACAGTACCGTGATAGTGGTGGGATTAACAGCCGAGACGATAGTGTACACTTACGATGGCCCGGTACATCTGGTCACCGAGATCGACGGTGTGCGCGTCTTGTCCGCGACATCCCATGAAATGATACAGAAAGTACCGGACGTGGTTCAGAAGATATTTCGAATTAATTCGACCGATCCCGCGTCTTATCTTTTGGAAGCTTCGAAACAATTTCAAAAGAAGAGTCACAAAGCTGACAGTTACATAGACCTCGTCAAAGAAAAATTGGACGTAACGGTGTGGGCTTGCATCGATGGGGCCAGTCACGAATTCGACTTCAATACGCAAAAGCTTTTAATGAGGGCAGCGAAATTCGGCAAAGGATTTAGCAAGGCGGTGAATCCAGAATTGTGTCGACATTACGTTGACATGTGCCGAACACTGAGGGTATTGAACGCCGTGAGACACCCTGCAGTTGGAATTCCTATAACCTACATACAGTATCCTTAGCTTTTTGCCTTTAGCTTTGCCATTTTGACAACGGTTTCTAGGGGTGGGCCGGAAATTTCAGGTACCCGAAGTTGAAATCGGGTCGGTAACCCGAAAATTTTTATTGTTCGGAGATCGGAACGTCATAGATTCTCGAGTTCCCGACCTGAGGCTTGGGTACCCGAAATTTTCCCAGCCCTAACGGTTTCGTAACGAACAGTACTTAACAGCAATTCAGATTTACCATCTTGACGAGTCAAGTGGTACTGGATAGACTCGTCGCGAGAAGACACTACTATCTGAGTATACAGATAGCACGACATCTCCAATTGCCGGAAGTCGAAGGAGAAAGCCGAATATTAGCACATTGGGCCTGTTACAAAGTAACTCAATTCGAACTTCCATTTTCTCTTATTTCATCTTATTTGTTTTGCTTATTCTATGCTGTTCTATTTCATGGCAGGTCAAGCAAACTCAACTGGACAAAGAACAGATAGCGGAAGAGATAGCCGACAAATTGGGATACGCACCCGGTGTTTCTTATAGTGAGATTGCGAAAAGAGCAGCCGACTGCGGTAGAAAGCAACTAGCTATTAAAGTAATCATCTTCCTCTGTATCCCTAGTTAGCTAGCTCCGTCTCTATCTCTACTTCTACCCCTACCACTGTTACTGATCTTGCCAATTGAACGCCCCTTTCGTTTGTTGCCAGCTAATCGACTATGAACCACGTGCGCACCAACAAGTACCGCTTTTGCTAACACTCGGCGAAAAGAGAGCAGCTCTGCGTAAAGCTGTCGAAAGCGGTAACACCGATCTAGTTTACACGGTGATCATTCATCTCAGAGAGAGCATGGCGATCGGTGACTTTCAGGTGAACCGTTTATTATCGAACGATCATCGATAACACGCACACTGTGTTTAATCAAAGCTTTTTATTGATTCCTCGTAGACGTCTATAATGCATTGTCCCTTGGCGATGGCGTTGTACATTAAATATTGCCAGAGTCACAATCGGGAGACCCTACGAAGCATTTATAATCAGAACGATGACTATCATTCTCAAGCCATATGGTTCATCACCGAAAGTTATCAACGAAAGGTTTGCTCCAAATTGATCGACGCGAATGTTCCTCGAACTTCAATTAATATTGTCGTTGTCATCGTTCTTACAGAATGTTACGACGAGGGAAGCATTGTTGCAATCCGCGCAAGAAAATTTCAAGTTGGCCCGTAACGACACGAATGCGGCTCTAACGGAAGAACAAGTCAAACTGTTGCGCTATCAAAAGTCTCTGGAAGATACGTTGCACAAATCGATTGTTGGGAAACCCCTCCACGATACTGTCAAGATACTATTGTTACAAAACGAATTGAAATTGGCAGACAAACTAAGGTCGGAGTACCGAATACCGGATCGAAGGTGCGACATGTCTGCACACGTGCTTTGCATACAACATAACGATAGTTCTATTATACAATATGCAATATACAATATCGACGACTGATACAAATTCGAATGAATTTCCCTTAGATACTGGTGGTTGCGTATACAATGTCTAGCGGAGAACGACATGTGGGGCGAATTAGAGAAATTTTCCAAGAGCAAAAAGTCTCCCATCGGTTACGAGGTATTTATCGGTTTTCTCGCAACAACACAAGAGATTTCTTTAAACAGCATCGTTTCGCTTCGCTTATTTCAGCCGTTCATAGATCAATGTTTAAAATACAACAAAGAGAGAGAAGCAAAGAAGTATTTACCCAAAGTGAGGGACGAACTGAAAGTGAAATATCTGGTCAAGTTCAAGTAAGTATTGCAACACGAAAACAACAAATTCGTATCCTAACAAAATAATTGGTTGTAATCTTGCAGAATGTTAGAAGAAGCAGTTCAAACGGCAGTTGAACAGAAAGATGTATCCGCGTTAACTTTTATACAGGCGCAATGCAAACCGTCGGATAGAGTATTGATCGACAAGATCAACATGTACATGACGAATCTTAGAAAGTAATTCAATGTTTTTATACATTTTTTATTTTCTTTTCCCCTCTTTTCGTTTTTTTCATATACATATGCATCACGCGAACAGATTTAAAAAAAATAACGAAAAAGAACCAAACCAATTATTATTCGATCGAACCTCGTAAAGATAGTAATAATAATCACAAGAGACGTAATAATAGTAATTGCGAATCATTCCATTGGGTATATTCATTTACTATCTCCCAGAACTCTAGCTGCGTTGTTTAGTCGATTCTTTAAAACGTTTATGCCTTTCTACTAGATCATCGACTATCAGTCGCTCAATTTCATCACCATTACTCAATTGTTCGCTCGAAAGCGATATAGGATAATCGTTTTCCTGGGTAACGATTGTTACCTCCTGCTTTCGAGTGTGCAACATGTTAGCTATGACCAGCTATGGACGAAATACTTCGAATTAATTAATCCTCGTTAATTAACAAACTCTTAAAAATGACTTACATTATGTTTGTAATCGTTGAGCGCTTTCCTCGCTTTAGAGATCAAGACACTTTCGTCGGTTTCCAATTTAAAAGAGACCACGTATGCTTCTGGAACCCAGAGGCACACTAAAGGAGCTAATAATTTTGGTACTAGCTGAAGCGCTATCGTCGGCGGTTTGGACGAAGGAATTTTGTGCACGGACTAAAAATTATAATGATTAGTAACAAAATAACAATACAATTTATAGGGGTGGGCGGATACCAGGCAATTTGGGTCAGGTCGGGAACCTGAATCCGATAAAATCAGACTTTACTCTTTCTTCAGTCATTATTGGATTGAATAGTAATTACAATAGTAATTAGAGTATTCAATCTGCATTTAGAAATTTAAAATAAAATAGTTTTCATACAATGCGATGCACTGTTTCCTTTTCTTGATATACAGTTGGGGACAATATTAAGTGGACACTTTTAAAAATCGCATAACTCTTTAAAAATAAAAAAAGAGGATGCTACCCGAGTTTTCAAAACCCGACTCAAAGCTCGGGTACCCGTCCACCTCTAACAAATTATGACAGATATCGTGTAAAATAGAATAGATGTACCAATTCGGTGGAAGGAATGTAAAAGTCTGAAACTGCAGCTGCAAGGTACAAAATAGCTTTCTCCTTGAGACAAGCTAGAACTTGACAAGCAGATCGTAGCAGCCAAAGATACTCTGAGATAGTTGTAAATGTAAGGTACAACAACTTCTTCTGATTCAATGCATCTTTATAGTTTTGTAGTACGGTTGCCAACTTCTCTGAATACTGTGACAATACTAACAAAGCATACAACACATTCACGATTAAACTGTATGTTATCACTTAATTTACAGAAACACATACCATGCGATTGTATATCATATAATATCCTAGTCTAATTAAACTAAATACTTCTACCTGCAATGTTAGGTTTTCCATCTCGTTGATCGATTTCTAGCATGTCTAAGAATTTATGTCCTGTGAAGTGTCTTGAAAATGGTTCCAGAGATTTAACCCTGTCGAGAAATTGACCAGATTAAATTAGCACAAGGCGGTATCTTCTATCGCTAATATAGAGCAAAAGAGAAATGATTACCTGTGCATAAAAATTACAGCGTACCCCTTGTCCAAAAAATATTCAGCGGATACAGATCCTCTCGTTCCTGCGCTGAAGTTATCTACAAATCTTACAGTATTGTGTTCCAAGGGAGTTGTTGTACCTCCGCTCTGTAACAGTATATTCGAATCATGTAGCGTTACGTCGTCGACTTGGATACGTATTGTATTTTGTAATATGAAACTCACCGTTATTAAAACTACTTCTCTACTATTCTCTATTTGAAAATCTACAAATTCTTTTAACAACGTTACATTCTGAGTGAGATCCTTAGGCGATGGATCTTTTGCATAGAAATCTTCCCACGATGAATTCATTCTTACTCTCGTGTGTCGTTCAAGTTCAAAATGCAGTTAGTAAATTATGTAAAGTTGGTGATCGACTGTTTCGCTAAAAATTCAATTCGTTACACGTGACGGTGTCGACTCAAAAAATAATCATGGTTTTTGAACGAGCGATATTTCATTAAATAAAATCCAAAAAACAACACATATATAGAATCTGGCGAAGATCCAATACCGTCGTCAATAGAATCGTATGATTTTCACGTCGACCAGTCAACCATTTTTATCGCTCTTATCATAACATTTCTGATATCATCGTAGCTACGACATATAAATAGCGTAGCATGTTTGTGGTTATGTCTAAATTACACAAAACAGGTGATCCAAGCGCTCTCTCGTAACGCGATCAGAAATTGAATGCGATGCGCGTACTCGATAAAAATGTTCTGTTACCTTATCGAGGTACGTATTACGTGTATAACCTCTGACATGTGTTTATTTCATCATCCCCGTTTTGAATAGTTCACGATAAAATGATGCCTTGAAAAATACACCTTTCTCTATTTAGCGTTTCGGAATGGCTCTGTAATGAAACCAGTAACTATAGGTTGAAAGGTTCATGTATTAGCTACATTTATTTTATTTAACTTTGTACAGAAAATAGGTTGAAACTGCCTTGCTCGTTGCTTATCAACGAGGTATTGTTGCAGCGTTTTGACAGCGAGTTTCACAACAAAACGATCCGTTTCCGACTTAATTGGCTAGACATAATACTAGAATATACAATGTACAAATTAGTACGACGGAGCTGGAGACTTTGGTTCTTGTCCGTAATGAGGTGAGCGGAACTAAAAATAAAAATATAGATGCGGTTAATTAAAAATAGCACCTGCATTCTTGACGATACGTTCAGTTTCTTGGTTTGAGCGTAACTGCGACGTACCTTGTACTGCTTCTCTTTATAGTCGTTCCATGGTTCGGGATTTTTCTTTGGGATCCACGCAACGTCTGGATTACGGAAGGCGAGACGTGCCAAATAAAACATAGAGCCACATGCTCCCACACCGATGCAGAAGAATAATGGGATCAGCTGATAAAAGACGGAAAAATCTAGTGCCACTGTCATACATACAATCTCGATCCCTCGTTTTGCTTACCATTGGATGCCGTTTCATCCCAGCGATACTTAGACCCTCCATTTTAGCCATTTTGCCGACTTCAAGTGGAATTCGAATAAGTTTCTCCAACGGACGACTCAACTTCTGCACTTCTGCTCGCCGCAGTGCTTCTACAACATTGAACGACCAATATGCAAGTGTGTACGTTACACAATCCGTCGCAGCTCAATGCGGAACAATCCAAAAGTTATATATACGTTGTTTTCATAAATTACTTCCGATTGTGAAATCGATCGATATAGTTTTATGTTCTCGTTGCATTCATATCTGATTTTATTGGCGATATAAATATGTACTTATGTACCAGATATTTATAAAAATCGCTTTCTGCGTCGCAAGTAAATAAGGTAATAATACCGTGTTCCAAGATTACTTCATCTACCAGATGACGGTTGCGGGCAAAGTGCTATAGTCTGTTGAGAAGTCGCACTACCACGAAGCTAAAGTGTACCTAGAGGGCAAAGTGGAATCGTCGCCGTATCGTCGTAATATACATATATTTTATTTTTAGATAATTTGGGTTGATAACGTTGATAATATGAAATCTGTATTTATTTTTTTGTATTCATAAGAAAGTTAAAAACAATACAAAGCATTCCAATTTATTGTAATCTCATTTTTTTCTACAACCCGGGGATTTTTCCAAAGCAACCTGCAGGCAACCAAGGAGAGGTGGTAACCCTAGTCGTAAGCCTGATTCACAGGTACAATGGAATTACAATTTGTTGCAAGTTGTTCATGAAAAGAATATACATGCATTTATTTATTCCAAATAAATAGCACATAACAAATGAAATATTTGTTATCATGTTGGAACAACTCGAAATAACAAATTGTTGAACGTTTGTTGATCGTTTCGATCTAAACGTGAAAATCAATGGAAATCAATGAAAATAATTAATCGAAGTATGCTTGTTTACAGGATAGATTTAACCTTCTATATGTCGGTAATTGTTCCATGATGGTATTTTCCAAGTAAAAGTTAATTTTTATCATTTGAGGTCTGTATAAATATAAATGTTGATCTCAGCCACCTGAGCGAATGTGAAGATGCGCGAGAGACGAATCGAGTAATTGGTATGTAAATTTTTGCTTGAAATGCGGCGTATCCTAAAGTGGTTTGCCGAAATTTCGTCGACCGATTCACTATTAATGTCAGCGTAATCGAAAGACGAAAGAATGAATTTTTGTTCTTGACATATTTGAAAAAGTCAGCGAAGACGGTGATATTCTATTCCGGACGGTAAGCGGGATGGGGTTTTCGACAAGCCTGCAAGGACAAGCGTTCCACGAGGCTTTGCTCGGACGCCAGGATGCCGAGATCAAGCTTCTCGAGACGATGAAACGATGTTTGACGATGAAAGTCAAATCGGATCGCGAATACGCTTCGACGATTTCCTCTCTGGCGGTGCAGGGAAAGAAGATCGAGCGAAACGAAGATCTGATTGGTAGCCTCATAGCACAGGTAGGTACTTCCTCGAAATTCACAATGATTAGAGTACAATCTCCGAGGAACGTGTGTTTTATACCTGTCACGTTCCAGAGTTGGAGGGACATTATGGATTCCGTCGATCAAACAGCTAAATTAATCAAACAGCAAGCAGATCAGGTTGACAATGTAGTGGTCGAACACATTACGTTGCTGTGTTCGGAGAGGAGGAAAGCCAGGAAACTGTATCAAGAAGAACAGACTTGGTTAAGTAACCAGTTTCAACAGGTAAGCGATTGAATCATAAGGGGGTACAGTATTCCTTCTGATGATGCAAACAGCCTCGGGACATATATATTGGATGTAATAGCCTCATTGTATCTGGTATGACCAATGGTATTTTATTTCATTCTTTAGTTAACCGAAGACGTTGCCAGAAAGAAATTGGAATACCAGAAGAATCTAGAAGTGTACAAGCTAATGAGATCCCGTTTCGAAGAATATTATGTTAAATGTAAGTGTTTTTATTATCTGTTTGCGACTACCAGCTATGTTTTATGATATTTTTAGCAGGCAGAGTTGGAAGAAAATTGGATGAAGTGAGGGAGAAATATCAGAAAGCCTGTAGAAAGCTTCATCTCACGCACAACGAATATGTGTTACTTTTGGGTGCTGTAACAGAATGCGAACACGACTTGAGAACATCTTATTTGCCAAGCCTGCTTCATCGGCAGCAGACCATCCATCAAGAACTGGTAACGTCTTGGTAAGTAATCCTGCTATCGTATTTGGAACAATTTATGATGTACTTCCCACTTTTGCATCGTAGATCGCTAATCTAATTTGTGTAAAATCTATATGCAAGCACATAGTTACGTACAAGGTAAATGTCAATTATAATGGTCGTTTTGGTAATGGCATCGATCATGATCAAATGTAATAATCTTGTCCTTCTGTAATAGGAAAGCCATACTTCAAGACATAGTGAAGTACTCCGATTTTACCACGGATAAATTTCAAGAGATACATCTGCGAATGCAAAAAGCTGTTGATTTGGTGAAACCCATAGAAGAATGTAGGGACTTTATGGGAGAACATAGGTACTTGTACAGAACTTGCTTTCGTCAGTGCAATTAACATGAAACGACTATACATTTGCTAACATTCGATGCAGAACACGACCAGCATCGCCGATAAGATTCACGTTCGATGAGAACCTCGTGGACGATACTTCAGGGAAATTACTACCAAATAAATTGACGGTTGACAATCTAACCATAGATTGGTTACGAAATCGGTTAACCGAACTGGAGAATTCTTTGAAAGCGACCCAGCAGAACCGTCAGAATCCTCAGCATCCATCCGAGAATAACAGTGACTCTAAGTAAACATTTTATCTTATGCAAACGAGCGTAATTGTGTCGAGACAAAATCTGATGAACCATTTATCTTAACGGTACTCCAGGACATCGATTCTCGATTACACCCGCGAGAGAGAAGAACTACGATTACGTTGCCAGGAAAAAAAGCTTCAACGACAAGTGGACGTTATTAGATCGGCTTTGAACGAATTAGGTTGTGAGGAAATACCATTGGGATACGATCTTTCCATGGAGAGTACCTTCGTCGAGTCGCCTACCATCAGTAAGGTAATTGAAATTTTATTTGTTATAGAGGGGGTGAGGGGTTGAGAATCTTCTACTGCGCTACATTAGATGATTGTATAAGTTCGTGCTCGATTTTCATAGATGTCACAAACTGTACTGCACAGCGGAGTGTAAAAAAAATTCCTTTTTTAATTGTAGAAAAGAATGGCGATTGTATAATTGATTAATAAAGCTGTATATTCTTTAAAACCATGGAATTTTATTTTCAAATCGGTTACAAACTTATGCAATCATCTGATAAATAGGACTTTTATCTCGTTCTCGTACAACCGGACTACTGACAGTACTAGTTACTACTAAGAGACTACTACTACTAGTTAGTACCACTGCTCTTTCAGAAAGCCACAATGCCAGATAACGGTTTCTTCACGTTACGAAGAAATCAACGATTCATGACAATGTTTAAGTCTCCTTTCAAATCTTTACCGGCGATAAATAATACAACAGATGGAACGATTAGATCAAGCAGCGAAAGTCCTGCTTCAAAAACGAATAGTACTTTACCAGTTGTATGTCCTTTCCGTATTTTTTAGACACGTAAATATGGTTTGCTACATATCTGCTTGAACGTTACCGCTTCTTTTGCATTCCATCTAATGTTGAACACATCTGCTGGAGAAGATGTACGACAGAAAGAAAAGTGTCGATGCTGACAGCAATCAACAAATTATTGTTTCTTTTTGTATACCGCATTAATTAGTATTAATGCTAGCAATCTCATTAACATTTACATTTAGCATGTTCGGTTTGATACAACTTGATTGAGTTCGAATATTTTTGAGCTAACATGGATGTGATGACATCTATTGTATAATATTATAAATAGACTGCGGATGTTTATGCAATTTTCAATTTTTGTAGGCAAATTTTAAAAAAATGGTACTAAATTCTGTGGAAAGAATTTTCTAGTATTTTTTGAAGCCATAAATGCATAAAGATCCGCAGTCTAATTATAAAGATTGTACTAGATGTCAATCTACGTATCATGTCTGTTTTATTTTCATTATTACGATAAATTTTAACCCGATTCCATGGATTAATTGCAAAACTCTTTAAGGCACCGGTACGTGGAATTTCGCAATTGACGGGCAATCAAAAAGGAAGTGGAAACGGCGATCTCATGGAGGAGGAATGGTTCCATGGTGTGTTGCCAAGGGAAGAAGTAGTGAGATTACTTGTGAACGAAGGGGACTTTTTAGTACGCGAAACGACAAGAAACGACGAGTGCCAAATAGTTTTATCTGTTTGTTGGGATGGGCATAAACATTTTATTGTACAGACAACCACCGAGGTAAGAACGTACATTGTACAGTATATTGTTAGCGTTCACAACTCTATACATATGTATGTATATCACGGAATGGTATTGCATTCGCGTTTGTATCGATTCCAGGGTCATTATAGATTCGAAGGTCCTACGTTTCCGTCGATTCAGGAGTTGATCAGGCATCAATGGCTATCCGGATTACCTGTAACTAGTCGATCCGGAGCTATCCTGAAAACGCCGATCTTGCGTGAACGTTGGGAACTCAATAACGACGATGTAAATCTTCTAGAAAAAATAGGACGGGTATATTGAAATTTAAAGAGAAGGAAGTCCCGAAAGAAAATCTATAGAGCGATTTTCAGTTCAACACATGAGAGCGAAAGAAAAATCGTTTTATAGACGTAAAAGGAGAATTAATCATTTCGTAGAGCTTGCATGATATCAAATTAAGATCCGTTTTGTTTTCAGGGTAACTTTGGGGATGTATATAAAGCGCAGCTTAAAACTTGTAAGACTGACGTAGCTGTAAAAACCTGCAAAGTAACGTTGCCCGATGAACAGAAACGTAAATTCTTGCAGGAAGGACGGATATTAAAGCAATACGATCATCCGAATGTAGTAAAACTTATTGGAATTTGTGTTCAAAAGCAGCCCATCATGATCGTTATGGAACTGGTACCCGGTACGTAGACAAATTTAGAGTAAGATCGTATTCATCGAAACGAAATCTGAATGAACGTTCGCCTACGACAGGCGGTTCCTTGCTAACATATTTGAGAAAAAATGCTAGCAGCATCGCGCAACAAGAACAGTTTCGTATGTGTAAAGACGCAGCAGCAGGTATGCGCTACTTGGAATCGAAATACTGTATTCACAGAGACTTGGCAGCGCGAAATTGTCTCGTAGGTAAGTGAACATTGTACGAGAATACACAGTCGGGGACAATATTAAGTGGACACTATTAAAAGGACATGAATTTTATTTAAGATGTTAGACCGACTAGTTTCTACATTCTACAAAAATTTGTTTAGATGTTTTATCAACTTTTTCAACCTTCTCAGTCCTTTGGATCAATTTTAAAAAAGTTATGCGATTTTTAAGAGTGTCCACTTAATATTGTCCCCGTCTACTGTACCTGCCCGTTACGAGACACATGACAATTCTGCTATTGTAACGAGAAAAGAAAAGAAAACGTATGATGATGTTGGATTTTAGGATACGAGTCCATAGTGAAAATTTCAGACTTCGGAATGTCACGAGAGGAGGAGGAATATATAGTTTCGGATGGTATGAAACAAATTCCGATCAAATGGACCGCGCCGGAGGCTTTAAATTTTGGTATTTCATACACACCAGTACAATATATTTTATCGAAATGACGTGTTTGAATTTTTTTATTTTTAGATTTCGAGTATTATTTTGTAATCGTGATACTTGATATACAGGTAAATACACATCCCTGTGCGACGTTTGGAGTTACGGAGTCCTGATGTGGGAAATATTTTCCAAAGGTGGAAATCCATACAGTGGAATGTCTAATGCTCAAGCTCGCGAGAAAATAGATGCGGGTAACGTCTATACGATATATACAATCTATATATACGCACACATGCATACAATAATATATGTATTAACGTACACACCTTGCCTGATATTTGAACTTGAAATGAAATAAATTGACTGTACAAGTGCCTCTTCAGGTTACCGTATGCCAGCCCCGGATAATACGCCCGACGAAATATACCGTTTAATGTTACGATGCTGGGAATACGAGCCAGAAAAACGTCCACATTTCGACCACATTTATACGGTTGTCGAGACGTTGTCCCAGGCGTATTTGTAGGCGATAAGTTTATATTTGGTGCTAACTTTAATCGAGTATAACATTACTGTCACATTTTTTACGAACCGTAAATTAGCTAGAAATTGAGTTCCACGAAAGGATAATGTAAAGCAACGTCTTCCATGTCGGTGAAACATGTGTGTACAGTATGTTCAACGATTTACTGAAAACGTTTCAAGCTACTGTAGCTGCATGGCCACGGGCTTTCAATTTTTATATACTAATTCGTTTTTAATTAACAGTGAGAGCTTAATACTGTTCGAGAGATTCGATTATTACTCTTTTCAATTTGGCATGGTTGTTTTTTTCTTCTTTTGGGCAATAAGCACTGTTCTCTAGATTGTCGTTGATCGAACAGTTTGTTTTTAGACCACAAAACACCAGCAGTTTCAAAAGAATAATGAAATTCTCGACAAATATCGACATAGTATTATATTACGTCGCGTATACTTATTTCTTAAGTATCTTGCACCTGTTTTTTATCTATAAATATTTTTCAGTTCGCTTTACTTTAGATATTTATCCGTCCACCAAAATCTTATAAAAGAAAGATGTACACATATAAATCTATAAAGTAATGATTATTCAGTTCGTAAATTTTAATTGTGCTGCCCGATGTCGTTGGGCAAAATAATTGTTCACAGTAGATTGTATACCAAGAGACTACTTGTTAGACATTGCGAAGTATATTCGCGTATTACGTTATGTGCAATACAGATGAAATATTCACGAAGATCTACTTTTCACAAGGTATATGCAGTGCATAGAGCTTCTTCGTTTGCATTAGCGAAACTTGTGTGTAATTATAAAAAAAGATTATTGCATTTTTTCATTCTATTAATTACTGTTGTGAAAAAAAAATATGCGAGATATTTAACCGATAGAGTGCACATAATTTAGATTTATTGCAATCACGCAGGAAAATAAAAATTATACGTGCGTGTATAAACAATAGAAATTATATATTAATGGAGAAATTGGTTTTCAATATGTTCATCTTCAAAGTTTGAAATTCGTATACACTATTATAAATAGAACCGACGTTTTACTTTTTACGTGGTCAAATGCTCAGGATTGTCCTAAAAAGTAACTGTTAAAACTAATAGTCTTTCATAAAAATCTAATTTCTCTGTCGCTTATGTAAGTAAGTGTATATTATGTACAACAGTCTTTGAAAAAATTAAACATATTTTACTCACTGTACACCTGCTTTACAAATATAATTTGATAAGTTCGTCGCTAACGGCCGAAGGAGTCAAAATTCCCAAGTCGGTAAACAATAGACTAATATAATGGGGTGGCGTGTAATCAACTAATGGGTGTTCCTTTTGTAAATCTTTTTTCAATGTGCTTGCCGTATACTGTAGAGAAAGAAAAAAAGAACAACGAGATAATTTGTAAAATCGTAATACTAAAAGAAGCTGGTGTTTTACCTTGAACTCGTCTGGCAAATCAACTTGATTTAAAGGATAAATTCTTGAAAATTTGAAACTTTCTGTAAGTACGTAGAAAGGTTTTTTCACTTCTTTAGCGCACATGGCCATTGTGTAAGTGCCAACCTATATGGAAACTGCATTAGCAAACAACTAAATATTAGATGTTCGATTGTTTTATACCTTGTTGATAATACCGCCGCTCTCTGCTACACCTTCTGCCCCCACCATAACCATATCGACTTTCTCCATAACGTATCCCACTGCAGAATCTAATATGAGTGTACATGATACGCCTGCACTCAGTAAATTCTGACACATTTTCCTCCTATAATTTTTGGAGGGAAGAATGTAAAAAGAAGAATGTACCACATAGCGTCTAAATTTTAAAGGAGCAAAACGTACCCACTGTTGTCCGGGGCAGAACACGTTACATATACCTCAAATATTTTATTACTAGCAGCAGCATCTGTCAGTGCTTGTAATACAACTCTAGATTTCGAATGCGTAAGTATTTTCTAAAACATGTTGTACTGTTGCAAAGCTGCGGTTGGCAAAGGATCATCGGAATACATTCGAGAAACAATGAAAACTTACAGACCCATCCATAATGAAATAAGAGGCTACTTTTGCTACTTTCCCTCTAGCTGCCACTAATTTTTCATGAAACATCTTCCCTCTACGGAGCATGATATCCTTGCATTCTGCAATCGACTAATTACAACCAAGAAAAGAACAAGAACAAGTAAATAATTTGGAAGTAGTCGATGTTAAATAAGGTACATTTGACATGCTTTGCAACGAGGAATTTACTAACAACTTTACCGAGGTATCTAACGTTGCTAAGGTTATGAAACGTAGAAAAAGTTCGCTGCCAGATGCGATGGCAGTGACAGGATTATCCGTGGATCTCATTGCGTCTATCGCATTTTGTAAACAATACCTAAGTTCCTGGACTGTCTCGGCTACGATCAGAGAAAATATGTCGATCAATCTGGTGCTCGTTTCGATTGATTCATCTGAACATGTTTTCGAAAATGCACTTACACTTTGAAAACTCCAGAACTTTCAGTAACGTTCGTATGGCAGCCACCCCAGCGGAAACATCTTTCTCGTTTTTAATAATACCATTGAAGTATTCACATATTTCTGGAGCAATCGATAAAAATATAAATTGTAAAAGATTCCTTTAGTTGACTCGACGAATCGTTAAACGATTAACAGCAGAAATTTCACCTTGTTTATCCATAATTATGGTCTCCTTTATTCAATTAGAAACACACCGTCTGTGTGTTACTGCAAAAATTCACAAATATTGTTTGGATAAATTAAACTCAAACAGGTCACAAACACCGCTGACCGATCGTTGTAGGTTAGGTTCAATTGGGTGCAATGATGACACCACACACGCGCGTTTGCATCGTCGTCGACTATCGACGGTCAACCACGGTCAACTATAGTCAGATAAGATAAGAATCTCTCGATCGTAGTTCACCTCTATGTCGGTAGAGGCATCAGTTTCGCTCCTAAAGGTGGCATTTTCAAGCACTGTCAAGCACTTTTCAAGAGAATGCGTGTCGAGATGTTGGCTGCCATGGTGTTCCATAAATTGAACATCTAACTGCAACTTGCACAGTAGCAGCACTGTGCAGATTACACTGTACCGTGACGTAAAATTGTGTGTGAATCTGTTTCGCACGGAGGTTACTCCGATTTTGACAGATTTCGATCATGCCGATTGATATATTTAGTTGACAACAATTTGACAAATTATCCGTAGTTAAGTTCGTATCGTGATCCACAGCTCACGTATGTACAGGCTACGGTTTTTATTGACACTGTAGTTTAGTTTCTCCTGTCACTGCATTTCGTTTTTTGCAAGTTTATATTCTTGTATAACACGTCGTCAAGATTCTCAAGTGGCATCATGAAGTTATACACAGACGTGTACGATAAATTGTATTTGTAAGTGTACTTCACAGATATTCTTTAAGAACATTGCAACTGCACATACATAGACAGCCTTGCTCACTTGTCACTTTCATTCATAATATATTCTCCTTTCCAGATACATAACACCCGAGAAGTTCTATGTAGAACCTGTTGGAACTAAAGTGCTGCTTGTAGTTGATAGAGTGAGTCAGCAAATTTATACTCAAGGTAATCAATGTTCTAACATAGAATTAACGTTTACGGAATGTTAATTTGATTCTATAAGTCTGACACTTTTGTTCTAGCTGGTACAGCCAGTCAGATTCCATCGACTGCGAGTCGTAGGAAAATATGGGGTATAATAGGAACAATAAGGCTGCTGGCTTGTCGTTATCTTATAATTATTACAGAGGCTATGGAAATTGGAACCATAGCAGGCCACCAAATTTATAGAATAGTTACGACAGAAGTTATACCGTATACAAAATCTTCGCTGCATCTCAGCGAGAAGCAAACACAAAGCAATTCCACATATTTGGAGATGATCAAATCTGTTTTAAATACGCCGTATTTCTATTTTAGTTATACGTATGACCTCAGTCATACAATGCAAAGACTTCATAATACACCACCTGAGTTCTTAGAGGTTTTTATCCTTCTATCAGTTAATACTAGGCGTTTAGTCTTGTTTGGTAAACAGAAATGTTTTTATATTGTATAGATGCCGCTTCACGATAGAGCAGACCTGAGGTTTGTATGGAACACTTATCTTATGCAAGATCTAACTTCAAGACCGGAGCAGTACAAGTTTTGCCTGCCGATTATACATGGATGTATCCTTAAATGCAAACACTTCATTTGTTTTACAGTTTCACGACATCTGTACTATTCTTAACATTTGCACAGTTGTGTCATTAAACACTGTCACCGTAACTGGTAGTACGTCGTTCAATTTGGGCATCGTGTCCAGACGAAATGTACACCGTGCGGGGACAAGATTATTTTCGCGTGGTATAGATTCTACGGGTAATGTTTCTAACTATGTGGAAACGGAACAATTGATCGAATACAATGGACATCGCATATCTTTTGTACAAACGCGCGGTTCTATACCGTTGTTTTGGTATCAGGCACCGAATTTAAAATACAAACCTAAACCACAATTGAGCCCCCACGAGGATCATCAAACTGCTTGTGCTCGGCACTTAGAAGCTCAAATATTCCACTATGGCAAGCAAATCTTGATCAATTTGGTAAGACATTATTTTTGTTTGTAAAACAATGCATCGTTTTAGTTATCGCCGACTAAATTGTATCTTCTCGCGCAGATTGATCAGCACGGTCTAGAAGCTCCGCTGGAGAAAGCGTATCAGAACGTAGTGCAACGAATTAACAATCAAAATGTTCACTACGAAGGTTTTGATTTTCATGCCGAATGCGGTCGACTCAGATGGAACCGATTGAATCTGTTACTCGACAGATTGACACCTGAATTGGAACAGATGGGTTATTTCTTCCTCCTGTCGGATGGAACGTTGTTGACTGCACAGGACGGCGTTTTCCGCACAAACTGTATTGATTGTCTTGATAGAACCAATGTTGTTCAAAGCATGATAGCGAAAAGGATTCTTAATGATGCCCTGTCAAGATTAGAAATCCTTAGGAGGATCGAAGACCATCCCAGTATTGAAGACCATTTCAAACGGGTAATGATATACTCTTCAGACAATTGCACTTAAAGGGGTAGACTCGTTTTTCCAGGATTACAAGAGTGCGGGATGTGGCTTTTCTCATTTCTCGATAATTTCGCTTTCACAATTGCAATTCTAGAAAAACGAGTCTACCCTGTTAAGAGTTAACCCTTTGCACTCAGAGCTATTTTAACTGGAAAATTAAACATTTCTTCCGATCTAGAATATTTCAATTCCCCATGATTTTTGAAATTTTATGGATATGAAATTGGTGTAATTGTAATACCTCATACAATACTTAAATGTTTAGTAATTGATTAGATACTGATATATTTAATAATGTAAACAATATTTTGAATAATGGTACAGCAATTTTTAGTGGTGATTTAGAGGGGACAACCGAGTGCAAAGGGTTAATTTGCAGCCTGTAGGTCTGACCAAACAGGATGCAGCTGTCCCAGCTTTATGAAAATAGCTACATGCGCAGCTTCATGCTTGCAGATAATGCAAATTACGCCTCGCAAACTTTTTGAGGGCGATTGAGTCTAGATTCATTTTATATCTAGCGCTTTTGGCTACTGAAAAATCCCATCTTTGCATTATCGAGAAATGAGAAGGCGCATCTCGTACTCTTGCAATCCCGCAAAACTAGTCTACTCTCCTTAACACCAAAGGTGTGCGAGAAAATTGCCAAAAATCCTTCTTGCAATCATCATTTTAGTCCGAAAAGAACCTATTTCCAAAATTTCATCTGATTCGAAGCATGGACGTTTTCTGAAGTACAGCCCATCACTGTTTATTAACTTTCCATATTAAGCGTAGCCTATAATTTTAATATAATCCTTTTAGATTTGGGCTGATAACGCGGATGTGGTAAGTATTCAGTACTCAGGTACCGGAGCACTGAAGACAGATTTCACGCGTACCGGTAAACGGACTAAATTGGGCGCCATGAAAGACGGCATAAACGCTTTAACAAGATATTACAAGAATAACTTTACCGATGGCTACAGACAGGTAAATAGTTACAGCGATTAGAGTAACTATTTTTAAACAACATGATTTTGATTGGACGCATTTTATAGGATTCCTTGGATTTATTCTTGGGCCGTTATATTGTCCAAGATGGCGAGTGCACGTCGGTTCAGTGTCCTTTGGAGACTGAAAGAAACTGGCGTTATGTCACATTCCCGCTGGTGCTTCTTGTGGCATCTTCGATGTTAGTTGCTCACATAATTCTCCCGTCAAGATACACCACTGAGATCTTATTATACATGCTATTTTGGGGTGCCATGGTGGGCGGTACGTTCGCGACCATCATTCACCATGGCAAGCAGTACGTCGACAAACCTAAACTGCTTTAAGCGTGTTAGGTTTTATAGTTATCGCGCAACGCTATTAATTTACATTAATACGGAGAAGTTTTGTTATATTGCCTCCTTTGGGATTTTTAATGATATTCGGCATAAGTATTAGGTGTTAGGGGGTTCGTTTCCTAATTAGATCGAGAAACCAGCTAACGATTTATTTTCGCGAAATCCGGTCTTGCACAGCTGTGTTGCATTTTACACGTTTTGGCAATTGTTAATCATTTAAGCGGTAATAGAGGAAGTAAGTTTTTATTGATGTACATAGATTTAAAATCGTAGTTGAACTTTCCGATTGATTGTTGACACTCGCGCGCTCCCATGTAAGTAGAGTAATATATAATCTGCGAGGTTAGTTTATCTATTTCGAAGAATTCTCGTAAAATGTTGCGAAAGATCCAATTTTGTCCTGGGCAAACATTTATCTGACTAGAGGAACGTTCGATGCATGGTATTGGGTCGGGAAGAAAGTTCGTAGCGTTTTCAAATTAAGAATCGAAGATACGATTAAGATATTTATTCATATGTTTATTCAATACAACACGAGAAGTTACCTCGAAAATGGAAAATATGTTACTGAATAAATCTATGAAGAAATATCTGAATTTTAGCTTTCAATTTTAATTTACAAACGCTACGAAATTTCGTTCCAACCCAATACTTATCATTTACGGGCGGCCTGCGGTTATCAATTGTTACACTTGAACGTTGTGGGCGCCCGTTCGAACGATAGGTAAATTCTATTTACAGTGTAAACAAAGTTTCATGAGGGTACTAGTAGCGAATACAGATCTGCTCGACTAAAGAGCAAGTTTTTTCGAGGAAGTAACGCGATCCGGTGATTCGCAAAGGGAGACCTAGTCAGATTACTGAATTCTCTCTATATGGCAAAACGAGAAGGTGCGACCGTCGAACCAAAACGTGTGCTATTCTTAAAACTCTGTCTAAGCATGTAGCGGTCACGAATTTCAATTTCGATTAATCCGTCTAGGTGTAACGAAAGATCTAGGTGAACGTTCTAGTGAAGAAATATTTTTTAATAATTAAGAAGCAATCTTTCGTACTAAGAATAACTTGTTCAGTTGATAATTGATATACATCAATAAAATTCGTGTTTTCTCTCTTTCAAGCAAGTGTGTCTGTGTGTGTATTCCAAATGTTCTATACGATGTAGCCAGAGTAAGTAGATTTTAGATCAAAGTCTAGGATTCGCTCGGATGATGCTATTCCCTGGGCGTTTAATTATTAATTAAAGGTGCCAACCGTTTGATTCCCCCGTCCGTATCCATTAGACGTACTCGAGTGCAATTGGAGGATTGTTGTTTACGTTCGGCTACAGACGTGCTCTGTTTGCTTTGGAGTTCAATTTACGTCTTCTGGCGTGCTCGCGAAATCGGGGAAAACATAAGCCCTTTGGGCTACGATATTGGGACGTGACGTAAGACAATTAATTCATGGGGAGAGCCTGCTTTAGGCTGGTTAAAATACGATGGCTGTTTTAAGGAACTTTAGGAAGTATGAAATGGATTTTGTTGGAAAAATCGGTGGATGGTAACTTGTTTCATTTTGATCATCTGATACTACAATAACGTAATCAGTTTTCTTGGAATTGCTGTTTACAATTCCATCACTTCTATACAATATTGATGTTTCTATAAGAAACGAATCTGTTTTACATTTATAATACATATAGAAGAAGGTGAAGTTACAGGTAAGATTAGATAAAATGGAATTAAATTTACAATATATATAGGGCTTTTTAAAAGATATGTTTTTAAAATCTGATTGGATCTTAAGATCTATTTGGCACAACATAATCTCTGTGACATAATCTCTGTTTGTGTTGCTATTGTCTAAAGTAGAGAAGTATATTTTAAAAAATTGGCAAATCAGGCTCCCTCTTCGAGGTGCTATTTTTACTCGAAATAATCTAAAGATTAAAGTGGTAGAAGTATGAGAGCACACTTGGAGACCACCAGGAGTACCCTTCAGAAACTCGCGGGATTTGAATGGAATTTGCGAACGAACCAAAAAGGGTACCGATAAAGCGAGCTAGTGGCCGGCACCTGTTCTTTTGGACATTTTCTTTGGACGTCGAACTAGAAGATCCCGATGGCAAGAGAAATGGTAATAAAATCGATGCCCTGAATCCGCAGCCGGTTTGTAATTGAATCAAATTAATCACCCTCATCGATCCCGAGTCTGGACTGGCGGCGTCGCTGTGGCAGCGCGCCGCTTACCATCTCCAATTAATAGCAGAAAGCTCCACGTTTCGTTGGAACTTTATAAAACGAATCCAATTACGGGCGACCGTTTGTCAAAGGCTCAAAGCCACGGAAAGTTTTACCTCGGTTCGGAAATGACGTTGCCCGGCTGTTTTCCTTTCCCCGTTCTGTCAATAGGAATAAACGAGGAGTCGACGGATGCATGATTCTTATTAACGGCATTAAAAGTCAGCTGGGAGATCCGCACTGCACGCAGCTTCTCCCGAGTTTTGAGTCTGGACACGCATTTGTCTATCTGGAGGGATAGAAAGTTTATTCTTTTGTTGGAGATTCAGAGATTCGTTTATATTGTGGGCTGCAAACTTGCTATTGATACATGGCTAATTAGTAGACTGATGCAAAATAAATATTGCATTATAATTGCGAGATAAGGAAACTACGTAGGGGTATTCAGAGGAAATGTGCCTTATTTTAAGCAACAATTATTTCAAACAACTTCACTAAAAATCAATTTCTTAAAAATAAGATTGAATTAGCATAATGGTCAGTCTACTCCTCACTTCGAATATGTAGCTTCACTTGTACAAAAAAATTTAGAAAATAGTATGCTAATAACAATGATTAAGATGGCTGACTACTGGAACAATTACTCCATTTCTTTTCTGAATAATGTTATAGTGGTGAAAATAATACAGCAGTATTTTGTGATCGTTTAAAAATGTTTCTCTGCTTTGCATCTGATCTACTAATTTTTGTCATAAATGCATAAAGCCTGCAGTGTACTAAATAGGTTTTGAAGGTCTTTCTTTTTTTTTATACACTGAGTGATGGCATAAAAATTAATTTCCATAGTTCACTTATGGTGAATTAAATGGTGTGATATTAAATCTAACTTCAGTCAATAATAACTCTTTAATTATTCATTTTCAAGGGTATACTTATATCACATTATTTACAGACAATCACATTCTGAATCAAATTCCAAAATTTTAATTTTCTTAGGATGAACTCACTCCTGCGAGGGTAGCTTTTTAAGGGTAGTTTACGGGTCTACGGCTCGAAAAACAATAAAAAATGATCCGTTTGTAATTAATGGCGTACATTTAAAAGGTATAATGAATTTAGTCCGCGTTTTCGGCCACTTCGAACCACTGCGCCGATTTCTCGATCAGCGAACTCGCGATCCTTGTTGAATTTAGGCGTAAATTGCGCTCGATTTTCGCGCGTGTACATGCGTACGTGTGTGATCGTGCACGTATGCGGTGTACGTACGTCGGTTACGTACCTACTTACGGCAGGTTCCGTGATACATGGAGGTCGCACCTAAATTTCCCCCGAGAGTCATACGTCTCACCGACCTCTCGGCAACCCTCTCCATTTTCCCATTCTCCCTTCTCCCTTTCTCTACCACCCTTCCGACTTTCTCTTCTTCCTTTCGTCTTTCCTCGGTCCCGTTGCTTCACTCTTTCTCTTTCGACCGTGCAATAACTTTTGTTGTCTTCGTGATAAAGATATGCAGTACACCAAATGTTCGGGTAAGGTGATTGGGGGCGGGGGATGCCGAACAAACCATAACTCAAAATTCGTCCAATGTATCGAATGTTAGTAGGGGAGACCAATACATTTAAAAAAAATGCTTACTATCCTTTTGTGAAATTATTGATCATTATTGTATACGAATAAAAATTATTATAAATGAAATAAAATAAAGATTACATATATGTATATGAAACAAGTATTGATGGTGTCCATTGCAAATATATGGCAGCCTGGCAAGAACAGTGACTAACTAAAAAAAGCAGTATTCTGACAAAGACGATTTTATGAAAATTATGAGATAGTGCAGGCATCTTTTTATCTTTCAGAAAAATTTTTTTGGAAGTTAACTCGATCAGGCTCTATAAAATGATATTATGCCTCCATCAATTGTAAAGTGACACTGATCTTGCCACTACAAATATGAACTAGGACAAAAAGAAAACCGACAGCTCAAAAAAGAAAAACTGGAAACTCGAAAAAGACAAACTGCAAGCACTAAAAGAAAAACCGAAAGCTAAAAAAGAAAAACTGAAAGATCAAAAAAGGAAAACTGAAAGCTCAAAAAGAAAGCCAACTTCAAAATCGTTAGTTTTTGAGTTGTGTCACTGTTCTTGCCCGCGTGCGATATGGTTAGCAACACTGTAACCTAACTTAAAAAACCAGACTTAATCAACAGTTATGATTTATATGGACAAAGATATACAATGTTTTTATTTACTCTGCTATTCTAATTAATATAATCATTCATATAATTGTAATCGTACATCCCCACTATATAAAAATGAAACACCAGTACAAGACGAGATTACATTAAAACGAGACTGTTTGTATTGTTCATAAACAGTATGATTCCAATAATATGTTCTTATAATTAAAATCGTACATCCCCACTACGAAAATGAAATAACAGTGCAAGACGAGAGTATATTTAAACGAGACTGTTGTTATCGTTCATAAACAATGTGATTCCAATAATATGATATAATCCAACCAATAAATAAAATAATACAGAGCAATAAAACAATAAACAAAGATGTAAAACTTGATTGAAAATACTTAAAATAGCGTCGAGGAACGTCGTTGACGAATAAGGATTAAAAAGCCCCCGTGTCATCACCGCTACCATAAGCCCGACGCCATTTGCGACGGAACAAGTCGTCGCAAGTCGCTTCATTACGGTAACTCCATATGGCTGGGAACAGCCCTCGATTCGAGTCATTATATATGAATATAATAACCGTGTAGCTGGTAATTATTTTGAGAATCTGCTGACAGTATATTGACATTTCCCCTCGGAAAGCCTCGCACAAACAACGGGATGGATTACGCGAGCGTCGAAGAATTAAAACCACCCTCGTGTTCAAGCAGCGGTCGCGAGAGAGGGGTGGCTCGAATATTTTCGTGAGCTACGAACGACGCATCGTCGCTTCATTTTTTCTCCTTTTTCCAAAGCCGAGAGAAAGAAAGAGAGAAAGAGAGAGAGACAGTCCTTCTCTCGCTCGGCCCTTGTTCTCTCTCATAAAAGTTAATAAGCCGGCCGGGGGTAGGTTCGTCGATCCCGAGGAAATTGCGGGAGACCGACGCGCCCTCCTCGCGACGTTTTATGCTGCTGTTCCATTCACCGTTATGACCGACCTTCTCCGCCCTGTTCCTCTGTTTTCCACCCCCTTTTCACCCGTCTCTTCGCCGCCCCCGCGTTTCTTTTACTGCCCCTCCGTACAAGTGTCTTCGCGAGCATGCCCCCTCAAGAAAAGGGTGACACGCATAAAAGCGGACGAACTCGTTCCAGCTGGGAATCCACTCTTCGGCGAGCCACTTCGCGTTAATAACTTTCGGACGCAACGAAATCCCCTGCGTCGCCACCCTCCTTATCGCGGAATACTCGATACCCGAGCGACCGGCCCTCCCTCTGAAACCAATTAGCGGCGAAAAACATGCGTCGCGGGTTGGTACACTGTGTGACAAAATGATAGAACGCACGAAGAGCCACATGATCTTCGGCTGAACTTTACTTCAAAATTTGTGCCTTTCTCCTAGAAATTATGATGTATGTGGCATGTAATCCAGTAGATTTGAACCCGGGGCGGCTGTAAATCGAAGTTTCGATCCTGTGGGATCAATGGTTCAGGAGTTATGCTCGCTTCAAGTTGAGAAATCTGCAGTGTTTTTGACAGGTGAGGGCGCCGCCATATTGGTTTGTAGTGACGACCGCGAGCCGCTTACCGAGCAGAACCGCCTCGGTAATCACAACCATCTCGGTAAGCGGCGCGCGACCGTCACTACAAACTAATATGGCGGCGCCCTTACCTGCCAAAAACACTGCAGATTGCTCAACTTTAAGCGAGCATAACTCCTGAACCATTGATTCTACAGGATCGAAACTTCGATCTGATAATTGTGGCTAATCAATGTATAAAGAGTAACATAAATATTCATATACTATTAAGTTAATTAAAGCCACGGCTACCGCATGTTTAATGAAGAAACAAATTTAAAACAGTGAAAAGGTTAAAAGAATTTAAGGATGTCGACACATCGTTCACAACTCGATAAAATGAATAAACAAAGAAAGGACCGAAAATCTTTATTTTGTAGAAAGATCCGCAGTGTAGTAACGATTCTTGGACCAGCAGTCTGTGCGAACACCGGCCTGTACTCAAACGGCCGTTTAATCGGATTAATTGCGCGAACGGTTTCCTAAATACCGCTTCACTTTGCAATGTATTACGTGGAAAAAATGCTGCGGTACTCCGGAAAATAATCCACTCGACGCTGGGCGACGGTTCCGCGTAGCCTGTTAATTTTGTCCGCCCGCGGTGTCTATTTATTTAGCGAAGTTTTTTCTTGTTCGTGCTCGCATCTCGCGGAAACTGCAAACTTTAATGTACTTTGAGGGATTCTTCCTCGTCCGGTGTCTTCCACCTTGGACACCGTTGGAGATTTTCTCCGTGGAATTATTACGTGCGACGATTGCCACGCGACGAAACGAATTTACCGCGTTTCCCATCCGCCCCTCGAAGCTTGGACCGCACACCGGGTCCCGCGAGAAGCCTGTCCATTCAAAAATTTAATCCGTGTCCACTTTGATCATGCCACGGAATCGATGCGTGCTGAATGCCAAACGACTCGGAACGACGAAGGATGTGGGATCCTTTAAATCATTCATAGAACTGCCGACCGCTTCTCTTTTCTCCGCTTTTGAGAACTCGCGCGGAAACGTTCCTAGTCCAATTTCAAATGGATAGTTCCCAACCTCGCCCGATGTTAACGCGTTCCCTGCCACGGCCATTCTCCGTGGCGTATTCCGGACCACAATCGCCAGGTGAGGGGAGGGAGTACGAAAATCGAGGGGAAAAAGTTACCCTCTCACTCATTAATCCTTCTATCGAGAGAGTTCTTTCAATATTTCCATTAATTGCCTAGTGTTCAGGAATCTCTGTACTCGAGATCACACGAAGGTCATAGTGTCATAGGTGATTGGGTACGTATTGACTACAGCTGTCAAATCGCGATGGCGAATATATAATATACAGGGTGTGGCACAAATTAGTCCCCACGATTTTTCAGCCCCATCGGATGGTCGAACAGAAAAGTGTTTCGTACCAAAGTTAATCAGTATTTAACCGACGAGAAATTGCAATTTCTTTTAATTAAAAAAAAATCGATTTTCAACAAAAAATCAAGGTCGCTGTCATATCTTTAAATGGAACTGAGTATTTTTAACTTCGTAATATTGTAGGCGACGTTGAAACGAATTCAACGGACCTGCTATACGATCACTTTCGGATGACTTCGAAGTTTAATTTAATTATTAATCAATTACATGCACATGTTTCACATTTGTGTTTTCAAATTGGCTCCGTATAAATTTGGTGTTTTGTGAGTTAAGTTCTGAAGCAATGTTTTCACGTTCATTTGTTATATTTTCTTTTAAGGTCATTTGAAAGTCATCGTATAGCAGTTCGTTGAATTCGTTCCGACGTTGTCCACAATATTGTAAAGTTAAAAATACCCAGTTCCATTTAAAGATATGACAGCGACTTTGATTTTTTGTTGAAAAACGATTTTTTCTTTAAATTTAAAAAATTGCAATTTCATGTCGGTTAAATACTGATTAACTTCGGTAAGAAACACCTTTCTGTCCGACCATTCGAAAGAGCTGAAAAATCGTGGGGACTAATTTCTGTTGCACCCTATGTAACTCTATTTTGAGGTACCCCGACGGCCTTGAAATCTACAGAAACATGACCTTGAGAAAAATTTTTATTCCATCCCGGTACTAACCCCTTCGAGCAAAATAATGTTTTCGTCAGATCAGGCGAATTGACTCGAATCAAGGGGAGAAGTTATCCCCTCATTCATTAATCCATTAATCCTAAGTCTTTTTGAATGTTACTCATGGCAAAATAGTCATTAGTCAAAACTGTTTGATTAGTTAGTGGCAAATAGTTAGTCACAGTTCTAAGTAATCGTTAGCTATTGCTTATTAGTGAATTAGTAGTTGATGATCAGTCATCAATCATTAGTCATCAGTCACTATTGAGCGATTAGCGTACATTAATATTATTAATTGGTTATCACTAACTAATCAAAAAGTTTTGGCTAATGATTATTTTTCTATGACTAACATTCAAAAAGACTATTATATAGTCGTTTTTAAATATTAGTTGATTATTGCCCTACTCTGGTGTATATGTATTTCATGAAGAGAGGGAGAGGAAGATGGAGAAATAGTGCCTGATTAATAATCCGACGGATCTACAAAGGCTATGGACCAATTTAAATAAGATTCATTTGGTACCATTCTCTGAAAAATTGTTACGAAAATTGAAAATTGCGTAAACATCCGCAGTCTGCCAATGAAGACCTAGTTCCTTCAGTGGTAATCCCAATTAAAACCGTGCACAACGTCAATAACAGCGTTTAGGCTGATGAGACATGCCCGAGAAGAAGCGTCGCTTCTGGCACGAAGCGCTCGCGGTCCAATTTATTATTCGGGTTGTGCGCGACGCACAGATGTGTCCCATCGACGCAAATTACGAGAGTCGCGACGTTATTTCTCCAAAAATTGCAACGCCAAACTATCCACCTCCACCCCTCGCGAGCCATCAACCACGGTGTTCAGCGGAATCGTGTGTTTTATTAGACATTACAAATAACGTATGCATGGAAGGTCGCGTAATTTCAGTAAGACGCATTCCCGCAAAAATTGCGCGCAATCTTGGCACGCTCGCACCCCCGCGATATACGGGAATTCCGGGGTCAAACGCGGGTTTTTATTAAACGCGAAACAGTCGTGGCTGGACGTCCGGGGAGGGCCCGGGGATAGATAAACGTCGGCACGGCTTTATTATGCTTTTTAATATCATCTCGAGAACACGCGAACCGTGTAATTACGCCGATGCCGTCGGCGAACTAGACGTTAACGCGCGATTATTTCGTTGGGATCGTTTCGCTGGAAGCTCGCGTAATCTTTTATGCGGATAGGAGCCATAAATAGGGTGAGGGAGAGAGTGCATTCTTTTATTATGGTGCTTCAATAGGTTCTCCCGCTGGTATATTCTATTTTCGAAGGGAAGGTTCAAATCCGACACAAACGTTAATAACAGTGGTGGGGAGGAGCATGGAGGAGGGAACTGCATATTGTAAATTCAAAGGGAACATCGGAACTGCAATGGCACTCCTTATTCATCGCTTTTCCTCAGATCCGTCACTAGAGTCCCCACTCTACCTTCCCCTTCTACGGCGTTATTCCCCCACCCTTCCGCGACTTTGTAATCGTTTCCCCTTAATTCTAGTCAATTCCCTTGGTCTGGCGACGACATTATTTTATTCGAAGAGGCCAATACTGGGACGGGATAAAATATCGTTCGTGTAAGCTTATGTCGACAGATAATTACTTGAAATAATTTTTTAAAGAAAGATTGACAATCTACAAATACACGTGTCACATGTGGAAGCAGTTAATATTGTCAGTTTTCGTGAAAATAAATATTCATATATATTTATATAAATATTAGGATTATATTTGAACCAGACAAAAAAAAATTGTTCTTCTATGATATTCCTCCTTCGATACCATTTAAATTATGGCATAAATATTTGTTGTGCCGTTCAAAACAAACGAGATCTTTAGGTGGCCTCCTTCAGCTGAGGCACCCTGTATACACCATTTTTATTGAAAAGTCCATGATCAATTATTTAGTTCCAATCGTCGCGATGCCACGGGAGTAACATTAAAAACACTGTTAACTAAATTACGAAACATTCTATTGTTCGAAGGGGCAAGTACATACTGTGATGGGACAAAAGTTCTTCTCAAGGTCATGTTTCTCGAGATTCAAGATGGTGTTTTTTTTTTGTAATTAGAACTACATATTTTCACCATCACCTTTAATACTATGATCTTATTGGAATGAGCACTCACACAAAATGACGTCTAGCAACTTCAATACCGTTTTCTGAACGATTAACGAACGAGACGTGTGACTTGGAACACTGTCACAATTACTGGCACCGTATGTCCCACAGTTTTGTCGCGGAGTGTATTCATCCCAAGCGACCAGTGTTACGTTTGTGGAGCGGAGGTTTGTCGATACAATGGACTTCATAGAGACACGCCGACTCCTCATCCCGTGACCTCGCCTCTCCCGTAGTATTTTTTGTTTCCCCAGAGTACCGGGGGCGGGGGGGGGGGGGGGGCTGGATGGTTCTCGTTATAGCGTGCTTTCGATTCCGGCCGGCGTATCTCCAATTATATTAGGCACTCGGCCGAACGGTTCGGTTAGTGTTTGATAAACAGTAGTTAGCAACGAGTGCTGATCAAATCCGCTGGATCGTGTCTGGCCGATCGCATTTTTAAATTAAAAGTCAATAGAAAGCGCGGCATATATCGGGCTGAATCGGCGCGTGCATTATGAAGCGACAGGCAAGCGCGTTGCAACGGCAGGTGATGCGCGCCGAGAGAGGATTCGCGGATTCATGCGTGCATCGCCGATTACGCGGATACGATCGTTTCGCGCGCGGCGAGACGCGAAACGTTCCACCGAGTGGAGCGAACACGGAAATACAGCGACTTTGGGAAACACCCATGGTGCCCCGAAACGGAAGCGTTCCGCGGTCATCAAAGGGTCACGGTGCACCAGCCGACCAAAATCGATCCTTTTTTACCACGTTGGCACCTGTTAGGCAGCGAGCAACAGGCCTGAAAAGTTGCATCGAGATAGAGTTACTGTTAACAGGTTGATCGTCACGCGCACTAGCCGATTTTTTTCGAAAAACGTTTTCGAAAGGGATTTTTCGTATATCACTTGAAAATTTAATTTATTAATGCTCGTAGATTGATATGTCGTTCTTGTCAAATAATGACCCAACTTAGGCATGGCCACCCCAACCACAGGGCTATAGCTCTGGGACGACAATTTTGTGTTTTGCTTTTTTGTATTTTTCATTTATATTTCTATTCGTTCAATTCTTGTTTGATCGCAGGGTCCTCCTTGGTCCATTTGTCTGATGATATGCTGTTCCTTCCTACTTGTTCAGCAAGTCTCCCTCAGTTGTGTTAATTTTGGTATACCTAAATTCTGGTATATCAACCTAACTCACTTTTTCACATGTACAGTCGGGGAATTGGGCATTGACCTCTTCTGCTCCATGATTTTAACACAAGTTCCACTTTTTTTTAACATTTTCATCTTGCTAGGGCCCCAGATGAGAACCAAGGTTTCTGTCGCTTGATACGCGTCTGTCGCGCGCCTCTATGACGTGCGCAACATACTCTTCTGTTGGCCGGGTTGCCGCATTTTAGGCGGATCTTTAATTGCTAATAACTAGACTGCGGATCTTCATGTAAAATAAAAATGTTTCCATTGATTGCAAGACACAGGAGCCAAACAGAAACTTCTTTCTTCTTTTAATTGTCTTATTGAGCCGAAATGAATAAACTGATGCCCTTAAATCTTCGTAATTCGTCCACTGCTTTAAACTGGACATGTCGATTTTTGTCATAAATGCATAAAATCCGCAGTCTACTAATAACTAAACAACGAAGCCAAAATCGCAATTTTCTTGTTCTTCATTTTCGTCATATATTATCATGGAGAACCCCTTTGTCGAATCCACAGAACCAGCCCAGCCATCTTTGTTGTTTTCAAAGATATGTACATTAAATGTCTTCGGGTCAAAGTTGTAGGGGGTCAAAGGTAAAATGAGGCTCGCACGATACCAAAAAATTGTTGTTTTTATGTTATGTTTTCAGAGACATCTTCATTTCCGGTCACCTTCATTTTTTATTAAATGGAACCACCCTTTTTTTAAACACCTGCAATGTGATAGTCTCTTTTAGGCGGATTTTAAATTGCTAATAACTCAAAATGATGCCGAAATCACAATATAATAAGATCAATCTTCACATTACGAGTTGAAACAAAATTAGTCAAATACCCCGTTGCTCGGTGTAACTGAAAGAAAGTGAGACTCCTCTTTTTCTGGTTAGCCCCGAGGGAAGAGATCACGGAAACCCAGGCTGAGAAGAAGAAGAAGAAGAAGAAGAAGAAGACGGGAAAAGTGGGAGACCTAGGCTCGATGGAGTTTAGCCAATTACCTAGGTCTCTCGGACTGCGTTCGTCCATTCGAGAGGCCGCCATTTTCTTCGTTCTTGGACCGTTGCAAATGACGACCGCCGAGCAGGACGCTTTCGGTAGAGGGGCAAGAGCAAGAGGCGGGAAAGAGGTTTATCGCGGTTTGGACAGGGGGAGAGGGGCCAGGCATCAATTTCGAAGCCGAGGCCGATCCTAGACGGATATTCGTGAGCCCTGTATCGTTTATTTTGATTTGCTGGATTCGTTATCGGCGAACCCGGGATGGGTGCTCCGGATTAAGAGATTTCGACGGGGAATTTATGGCATGGGCTTCTTCGCTGCCAGGGACTTCATAAATACAGCCAGATCGAGCCTCGACCCTGTTTCGCAACCCGGCGGATCCACTTCTTCCTCGTTGCTCGTTGTTACAGTTGTTTGTTGCGACACTCTTGGCTCGTGTAAATTCGCCTGTCAAACGGAAAGGGATTGGCGGAGGACTCCGACGGCGATACCTACTCCATCTTGTTCTTGAACGGTGCTACGGTTTCCACCATCCCCATAAATTTCTGCTTCTTTTACCTCCGGCGAAATATATTTGAGCGAAGTCGCGAATGCGATTGGCCAATGAATTGTTTCGTAAGTGTTTCAACACGTTTACTGCCCCCTGAATTTCCAGTTGGACTCTATCTTTATGCATTTATAAGAAAATTGAGTAGATGAAATTCGAAACCGTTGGAACATTTAAAAATTTGAAGATGTCAGTATATGATGTCTCCTCTATTAAAATCATTCAGGGAAGAAATAACAATTCAATTTATTTTCTATTTCTTGCAATCGATCCACACACTTTTTATTTTGCATAAAGTTCTCCATAAAAAACACCTTGATTTAAAATTTCTTTTTATTTATTGAGATTGATAAGTAGATCATTATGCAAAATAAAAACTCTCTACATGGATTACAATAAATAATCTTTTTAATCATTTTCGAAATTGAAAATAATACATTGATATTTTAAATTTCATTTATAATTTTTTCACTGTCTTAATCTCAGCTATCTCATTTTCGTTATAAATACATAAAGTCTAATAATAATAGTTATAAATGGAAATGAAAAAGTGGGTGACCTCTGAGTGATCTCTGAGTAACTCCAAGGGTCAAAATTCTGTTTTTTTTCTACAGATCAGTGAAATTCTTCTTTTCCGTCCGTCTCAATTACTCCTTCCGTTGCGGAAGCGAATTTAATATTTCGGTCCTCGGATTTTTCATCGAATAATGAAAACAGGAAATTGCACAGTGCGAAAGACGTCAACGATACCAGGGCATACACGCGGCGATGCAGCGCTCATAATTTCCGTTGTGCGGAACGGCCGAAATTACATCTCGCTAATGAATGCATAAAACCGACTAACACTCCAGCCGAAAGCACTATACGGGTTTGAACATCCTGCCAACAACAGGGGCTATCTAGTCCATAAGGAGTTGCAGCAGCGGACATTCACTAATTGTAAGCCAAGAGCCTATCACAAACAATGCCCTGGGCTTCCTGAACGTACAATCTCTAAAGAAGATTTTTACACGGTCGTCGCGAGAGCTCGGACAGTAAATTTCTGGCAGGTGGTCGTTTTATCGCGCTCGCCACGGTCATTTTGGTAACGGTCTTTATGGTCGCAACTGGACTGCGGATCATTATGCAAATCTCTGTTTTTAATTGAAAAATAAATAGAACGGAGGAAATGTTAGACATCTTCAACTGACCCAGCCCTTGACTTCGACATGTGTTGTCAACGACACTATCCTGAGCAACCAGCAGCAGATTTCAGTCGTCATTCGTTTTTTCTTAAAATGTTATTAACAAAAAATATATCGATGCTACAATATTACAAGAAAAGAAGACAAGAAAAGTGACAACTCAAAAATGCAGCATTTGAGAAGAATCAACTTAAAGAATACTATAAAACTTATATTAGAATAGCTTCTTTCAAATTTCAGGTAAGTATGATAAATTGCGAGATAGGGATGTGACGCTTTTCGTGCATGTTGGGGCACTTCATACATATTTTTCATTGACATAACCTCAAAAGGGCCATTTTTATTGACTTATGTCACTTTTCTTGCGGAGGTGCGACATGTTCTCAAGGACACTATTCTGAGAAACCTCCAGCAGATTTTAGCCGTCACTCGTTTCTTGTTGAAAAGTTATTAACAAAAATATTTGGTTGTTTCAAAAGTTCCTTTTGTTCTCGATTAATGTGCTCAGTGAAAATTCAGAGTAGTTTTTCAGAATAATAAGGAATAATAAAACATTAACGAACAGAAGATTGTGTTGTTTGTGTATGCTGATGTTACCTAACAATATGGAATGTGCTCGTAGTGAAAGAAACTTTTAGGACAACCTAATTTATCGATGCTATCACATTAAAATTAGCCCGTACATACATACATTATACATGTGATGTTGACTTTGAAGTGTCCTTGACAACGTATGTCAACATCAAGGTCATTGGAGGTGCCTCCCTTAAAGTAAATATTTACTAAAAGCAGAACAAGTGGAAAATATTCTTTTAACATCGTTCTACGTGTTGCACTTTTGAATAATAATATTCACAAAATTCATTTTAACAATGACTGTGCTACGTCAGACACCGAGGTCGTCAGTTACTTTTAATAATGGTACATGCACGTGTCAACGATAAATACTGTTTTTGCGGTCGTAAATTACCAATGTAAGTGATAAACAGACCGCGGATGTTTATGCAAAGTAAAAACAATGTCCATAGACTGCGCAAAACAATAGACGTACTAAAGCTTCTTTTTTCCTCGAGTAATCTTCGTGAGTCTGTTGAATTGTTATACTTTTGATTTTACAATGGAAACGTGCTAAATACATGATTGTAAAAGGACTATTTTTAGCAATAAATTCGTTATTGAACAAATTAATTAGGAAGCTGAACGCCTGTTGCAAATATCTAAAAATGCATCCTCAACTAGACGACGAACATTGAGTTTCAGAGTTTTCTTTTGTTTCGTTCGTCGCTATTTTCAAATAATGATTATTAGACAGCGGATTTTATGTATTTATTATAAAAAACGGGTAAGTCCAATTTAAAGATTAGGGGTGAAGAGAATTTAGAGAAACGCCAGTGTATTAATTTCAAATTTCTAAAATTATTATAGAAGGAAAGAACTTTTTCCTTGACATATGTTTTTGAAAATTTTGATGCAGAAAATTTTTCTTTTGCATATGTAGGGAATTACATGTATAGACAACACGTAATGTATAGTAGTATGAGCGGCCGTAGTTAGAGTGGGGATTACCGGCATCCAGAACAATTCGGCAGTCGCTCCGCAGTCGTTAAAGAGTATACAGTGTTCAAGAAATGTATTCACAAGTTACTAAGAAAATTATATTACTTTGTCAATTATAATATATATATATACAAATAAATGTTCTATACCAAGTTAATTACAACAGCATAAACATCCGCAGTCTAGTTATTATTATATTCAACTGTACGTAGTTTCGGTATCTTTAAAATATAACGTTAAAATATTTTGTTGAATAATTCTACTACATTATTTAATAGGTTTAGTATATTTTCAGCTCATTAAAATTGAGAAATTAAATGAAACTGTATACGTATAGTTTCGGTATCTTTAAAGTAAAACGCAGACAACGTTGTATTTTGTAAATAAAAATGCTGAAACTTTTTGTTCAATAATTCTAATATTGTTTCTTGCAAAAATTCGCCACTAATAAAAGCGGCTACTTGTCGAGGGCACCGAAGAAAGTGGCAGATCCGAGGCGAAATTCGAAGAAAACTTAGTTCAGCCGAAAAACTAGTGTCAGTTGACAGACATTTTACTGTTATTCGACGCGTGTTTACCATTTAAGCCATTCCGTTCTGTAAAAACAATATTTATTCTAGTTTTTTTTTCGGTACACATCGGTGCGTTCGAGTTCGGCTGCAAATAAAATTGGCTCAAGCGAGAGCAGAAATCACGATCCAGCGGTTTTTCAGGCCGTTCAGCGAGTCGTGAATTTACTACGTTCAACGGACCGTGTTATACCTAACGTGTTTACTTTGCGCCCGGCGTCTCCCACGAAGAAACAAAGCGAGCAGAAAAGTGGGAGAAATTGGGAATTAAAGATGGAAGATGGATACAAAGGGCGAGGTTCAGAAACGAACCGAAGATACGTATATTTGTTTTTCCTTCGATGATTCTTCTTAGTGTTTGTTTGGCTTGGGACGGATTTTTTCGAGCGGAATTGCTGAAGAAAACAGATAATAGAATTATAGTTTGTCTTCTAAAGGTAGCTGGGGAGGGTTGATACATTTTACGGAAAGGGATCGTGAAGATAAACCTAAATAATATTATTTATCTGTTAATCGCTGCTTTTCCAGCGAGGAGATGAACTCTGCCCACATCTGTCTTATGGATTGACATCAATGTAACATTTATAAGTAGACAAAACCATTTGTGAAACCTTAAATGGTTAGGAGAATACTTCATATGAGAAACTTTAGAATTTAAGTATCAAAATCTACATTTAATGCATCCTCTTATTCCCTTCTTAATTAACACAGTAATTTATTATTTGGTTGGTTGTTTATCCATTTTGTAGTTCATCAACATACTTATGTTTGCAACCGAACGAATTTATTGCATTTTGTATTTTGAGGTTATATTCCCTACTTGAACAGAAGCAAATAGAATTCACATTCAAACAAGTGTAGTCAAGAAGTATTTAAACTGTGGTTCAGGCTTAAGGTTGTTGTATTTGTTTTTACGAAATTATCACAATTTGAATAATTGATAAAATGTGAGTTGATGGATATTTTTACCGGGATTCATTAAAATTAGCAAACAAAAATTGTTTGTTGTATAGGTACGAGGTTCACCGTAAGCAAAGCTTACAAAGACCCTAAGGCTTTTATTATCGAACTATTTTGTGATCTATGCAGGTCGTTCACACGTAACAAAGCTGTCTGCCGCCTTTGTGAACACGGCTTTAATTTATACACTATTGTTTGTTGTGTTATTTAGTGCATACATAAAGATAGTACGATGCATCTTTCTCAGAAGGTTTACGGCTCGGTCATGTGCTCAATGGCCGACGAAAAGATAGGCTTGCTATAAACTACGCTCACTTTTACGAGCGTCTTTCCTAGAAATATTTCGGATTTATCAAAGTTATGGTATGCGACGAACTTTAGCCCCATTGAATTCAAAATCCCTCGGTTTTTGAGAAGTTCAATTTTCAAACAGTGCAATTTTAGAACAGTGCAATTTTTTGTACTTCAAGCACAATATAATTCTGCAAATAATTGTTGCAGGAAACAATTGTATAAATTTTCTTAAATAAAACTTATTGTTTAGAAGTACTATAAGAATTAAAATGTGTTTAAAGTTTAAATACATATAAAACATACATATAATACATATAAAAAATATTATTAATATTAAATACATATAAATTTATATGTTAATTGCAAATTATTATTAATATTAATAAACATTGATTATTATTAACACGAATAAATACAAATAATATTCTTAATATGTATACTACAATATTATACATATACTACATATTTACAATATTATTATCAGTTATTTATTGTGCAAATTATTATACTAAATCATTTGAAAATATACTTTATACCTCTAATGAGAGTAATTCGGTTAAAGTAAGTATTAATTTCTCAAATAATTAACCTGTTCTGGTATAATAATTTACATACGACGTAATTGCCATTTACACGATTATTGCGGAATATCTGGCACGTAGTGAATAACAACAGTAATTTGTTTTCTAGCATTCTAAGAGTGTTAACAAATTGTTTCCTTGGATAAGCATGTTTCAGAAGCAAATTTAGATAGCGCATTTAGGTCGAGCAGGTATTCGCTCGCGGCTCGCAAAACGTTTTCCGTCGAGTTTGCAGCCGTAGAGTGACAAAGCTTCTTATTACTAATTCACCAACTATTTTCATCAATAACTAGCTAACGACAACCACCTTTGTTGTTTCGTTATTCAGTCGGGGAACAGTTCTTTGTGGCACCGGCGAAGAAAACAAGGAACTTTAGCTGCCACTTTGCCGAACGCTTCTTGCACACGTGCTACCGCAAGTACCCCTTCTGTATGGGGTTTAACGTCTGGTAAACACGGCTCTTTAACTAACCCCAGACGAGCAAATTTAATGGACCAAAGTCAAAGGAACGTGGTGGTTGTATAACGGAACTAGCTCGTCCAGTTTCTGATTAAGGTATGAAGTGCTCGGTTTCTGTGTCTTAATAACCTCCCATTCCATTGTACTGACATTTTCCCCCAGCTTTCGGTCATACGTTACACGTTGCCATATTGTTAACTTATTTGCGCTCCGAGCATTTTCTCTATGCTACCAAATAACTCCAATATTGATACCCGAGGTCTTTGCAATCATATATAGGGTGGACTTTATTTCTTTATTGGATTTATCTGAAGACATTGAAATATCTCGACAACTATGCATCGGATCAAAACAAGTGGATAATGAAAGTTGTTCGTTGTGAAGGGGGACATCCAATGATACCAAACTCGACCCGATGGTGGTGGGGGGCAGTGGCGGACCAAGGCAAGTGGGGGCCCTAAGCGGTCAAAATTTCGCCCCCCTCCCAACAAAAAGTTTCAAGAAAACCCTCATTAAGTTATAAAGAAAAAAGAAAAGTAATCAGAAATTCCATACCATAAAACATTAAATACGTTTTGTTCACAAGAACATAAATATTGTGACAAAAATAATCGCACAATATGTATTTATTATTTATATTAGATTTTTTCGATTATTTTATGGAGGGTTAACACTTTTCGGCCATTTCAAAATCTTTAAGTTAAGATATTTTAAAAGCTCGGGGCCCCTTGGTATCCGGGGCCCCCCGCGACCGTTTAGTCCGCGTACCGTTAGACCCGTCTCTGGTGGGGGGTCAATTATGGTGTTATTGTGAATAACATTTTTAAAAATATCAAATACGTCTACTTTTATTATATTTTTCTGATCTGATGTGTATTTCTCGAGATATCCCCAATTTTCAACAATTTTTCAACCATTTTGATTTTTGTCCATTACAGCGTCATCTGTGAACCAAAATGCAAAAACTCCCAGGTCAAATTTGTGTATTTTTTTCTGGAGAATCCAAATCTGCAATGAAAAACGGGGGTTCCCATTTCAGTTTCTTATCTTCCCCCATCCCCACCCCCGGGGATGGCGGTGGGGGGGGGGTCGAGTTTCGCGACGAACAACCTTCATTACCCACTTGTTTTGATCTGATGCATAGTTCTCCAGATATTTCAATGTCTTCAGATAGATCGTCCACCCTGTATACTTTCCCCGAAGACTAACTTGAAAGTTACTAATTAATTATCTAATTAGAATTTAGATTAACACTAACTATTAACACGAACAAGACTACCGAACCAATCAGAGCGCGGCCCAGACGCTTGTTGGCTAGGGCCTAGCAAGTCGAACGTAAGGTGAAGCAATCCAAACGTCGATGAACTGAATCGCTTGAACAGCAATCGAACGAACGCGGAACGCTTTCGTTTTTCCCGGGCTTGCTCCAGTTTTCGAGTCACTGTTCCGATAGTCATCGCGGTGATGTTCACGTGTCGAGTAAATGTGCTGGTCTCGAAATCGTTCGGCTATCAGCTGTTTCGGCGTTTCCGATAAATTTAATCTCCCTCTCTCTATTACTCGAGATTACTGAAGAAACGGTGACATGTCAATCAATGCAGCAGTCTCGGGCTTTTCATCGCGGGAGTCTGGCTGATTTTCGCGTGGAGAATCTCTCTGGAGGCATTATGCCAGTTTCCGAGGCACGATGGAGTCTGCTGTGCTGCTTGTTGACGGTCGCGTGCTATTCGGCGACCATCACCGGAGCCAATCCCGGACAGAAGCTGCGGATCCTCAGCGTGTTCGGTCACTCTGGAAAAAGTCACTTCGATGTGTTCAGGCCGTTGCTGCTGGAGCTGGCGCACCGGGGCCATAATCTGACAGTGATCTCATACTTTCCAAGGACCAAGGAAGACGTGGCAGCAGAGCCTTTACCGAATTACAAGGACATCAGTCTGGTAACCGAAACATCAAGCGTGCGGGTCAACATGATCGACCTGCGAACTGTGGACCACTCGTTTCTGCTGCTGTTCAAAGCAGTGCACCGGATGCACATGCTGGCATCGAAAGAATGCGAAGTTGGCTTGAATAATCCCCGCGTGAAGGATTTCATCGCATCCCAGGAAGAGTTCGATCTGGTGATTACAGAGAGCTTTAACACTCATTGCTTCTTCGCCATATTCCACTGGATCGACGCGCCTTTCATCGAGATGTCGACTCATCCGCTGATGCCTTGGGTCTACGAAGAGCTCGGCGTCTCTCACGAAGCGTCATACAAGCCTGCCATGTTCTCCCACGTCTCAAGGCCAGTAGATTTTCTGGGCAGAATGAAGAACGTGTTTACGGTATGGATCCTGACCACGACCGCTGACACAATGTATCGATGGCGCGATCAGGAAATTGTTGAGAAGGTCCTCGGTCCTGGTATCCCAGATTTGACGGAGAAAAGCAGAAACGCAGCGTTGATGCTGGTGAATACGCACTTCAGTCTACACGGTCCTCAACCGTACCCTCCGAACGTCGTGGAGATCGGTGGGATGCATATTCCGCAGAATATCAATCCCCTGCCGACGGATATCAAGAAGTTCCTTGACGAGGCTCCGGAAGGTGTATTGTACTTCAATCTCGGCTCGATGGTCAAGACAGCTACCATGCCCGAGGATAAACTGACAGCAATGCTGAACGTGCTAGCTTCTTTACCCAGGAAAGTGATCTGGAAGTGGGAGACCGATGATCTGCCCAAGAAACTCGACAACGTCCTTGCGAGGAAGTGGCTCCCTCAATTCGACGTGCTGAGTAAGTAGAGGTGTTTTCATGTTGGTACTGTTTTCGTGTGGAGATGTGGTCGTGAAATGAAAGAGACCGCTGGGTCGAGGTATCTAGGCTAGGCTAGGCTAGATCAGGTTACTAAGAGGCTTCTGCGTTTTCATATTTCGACTGGCTTGGCGGACATTCAACCCCATTCATAAATCTTTGGACACCCACTTCGGTGGATGTGCGATGCGAGAGAATGATCTCTTGAAATCTGTTATATTAATACGGGGTATCCCAAAATATTCCTTCAATATCCAGAAATGGGAGGTTCCTGGGGTCAGTTGAAGCAACATTTTCCTTTACGTGTTGGCACTGTCGGCCAGTTGACAGTTAAGCGGGGAGTATACCCTCGATTTGTAACTAGAAAATTACTAGAATCTTACTAGAAAAATGGGTCGAAACATGGGTCTGCGCGGTTTCGCTTAATGTCCTTATACAAGCAAATTTTGGGCTGATTGAGGGCTCGTTCGAAACAGGAAGGTTCACCGCATGGTGCTCTGGTCATGAGGTTGACGAGATTATGTTTATATCTAATAATATTAGTGTCCAAAGTAGAGTAAAAATCTAGGAAAAAAACTCGCTGGTTTCAATGCATTTTTCTGTCTCTAAAAGACTTTTTGACTGCTATGAT
>CM052296.1:365485-386149 GCA_028455765.1 Lasioglossum oenotherae
TCAAATCTGGTCTCAAAATTTTTCTACGACCTCAGGATATTGCAAAATCGATTTCTTGAAATTCTACATGTTTAACGAGTTTTCTCAAGGTTAAAAAACGTTCGTACCGTAATCTCCCTATTTTTCCCATATTCTACAAAGTTTCAGCTTTAATTTAAAACAAAAATTTCATCGCTCTACCTCATTTGTATCGAAAGTTCTTTGATTCTGAATCGGGTCTCGTCCAAATTTTCTACTGTGCGCCGACGCGACGGCTATGGTCATTCTAGTGTGCAAAGACCTTTAGCGCGTTAATAACTCTGCTGAAACGCTGCTTCCAATGATCTCAGGAACGTCCCATTTTCGGATGTCGAAGGAATTTTGAGACACCCTGTATTATATATTTTTATTTTTCCGAGCTGCCCAACGGTAAGAGATATATCTCTTTCTGGATTGATACTAGACGAATTTTTACGCTATTTATTAGTTACGTGGGGTATTTAACAGCATATATTGCAATAACAAACCATTATGAAGCATGCTTGTGGACTTATCCGTGAGTAAAGGTCGCCTTATTGGCGGTAATTAGAAAATTGTGGTTTCATTATCCTTTATCAATAAACATTAACGAAAAATGTGTTGTTTCCTAACTTGCAGAACTTATTTTTTTTGCCGGAGATTCGACAAATGTATTTTTTTAAAATCTTGAAAATGTTTGTGTACCACCCTCTTAAGAAGATAAGTAAAAATAAAAATCTTCTACAACGAACCGTTAAATAAATATGAGCAAATTTGTGGAACGTTGGAAGATATTCGAGAAAAACGATTTTATGAGCTTTTAATTATTTGAATGTTTCATCCATCAATGGGCCATGTTTTCCCGTTATCAGACCGAACTCAAACTTTGCACAGATTTTTTTTTAATTATTTGGAACAACGCTGGGTGTGCCGTGAAAGATATTTTGATAAGAGTACCCCATTCTACATGGACACGTATCGCTCGCCCAATTTTTAGGATTGACATAACGACAAGGCGTCTGCCACAGTGTTTGTACAGTGTTTAGTACTTACGATACGAATACCTTTGAGAATGCGTTTTGGTCGACCTCGACCGCTGGCTGTTACGGATGGTCTCTTTATAAATAGATCATCTCTATATCTGTCGCGCTACTGAATAACACATAACACATGCTCGTCGATCTGAGAAGCGAAGCGATTTCTGAATGATCGTAGATATTGAACTCTCGATCGTAGTTGATGGATCGCGTATGTTCTGAATATGTTCGGTTTAACAATTGAACATAAGAGTGCTTGTAATTCTTACGATTTTTGATACACTACTATTTGTAAAAATTGTTTAAAATTACGATACGTTTATATGTCTTAAAGAGGTATTCCCCGATATCATATTGTTTTGCAAATATAGTTGTCCACTAATTCTTTTTGACTGAAGATATTATTTGAGAACTTTTTTGAAAGAAACTGAGAAACTTGTGTTTACGAAATTGTGCACGTTTACTTTATTATTAAGATATAATTATATATGCTTCTGTCTTATGTTCAGCGAATGTTTTACATTGCTATTATTCAAATAACATTAATCATGAGTACAAAAACTAGATGGTTTTTCAAAGTTGTAATAACTGCTAAAGTCATTTAAACCTTTAACTCTTGTGTCAGATATGGGAGGTGAATATAATTATTATTTGAAGGCGACCCCAATTCGAAAAATAAATATTTATTGCCTATATCTTCAACCTTCAAAATATTTCAATAGTATTCTAAATGAATGATAAATAATTTCTGCAGTTCTGCGAAGATAACAAGGTACAGGAGAGTTTGTTTACATCGTTGGAATGTATGTAATGAGTCGTCGCAGCAAGAAGACTGATAAGGGTTTTAGGATAAAATAAAGAAACATGTAAAAATAAAACTTTTTAAAAACCACGCTTACATGAAAATGCACTAAAAAGAAGAAAATAATATTTTTAGGCATTAGTGACTATAAATAAATGCGTGGATCGCTAAAGTATGTTGACGTAATCTTCGTGGGCGCTCCACGCTTTTATTTATAGTCACTGATGCCTAAAAAAATTATTTTCTCCTTGGTGCATTTTAATATTAATAAGCATGGTTTTTAAAAAGTTTTCTTTGTATATATTTTTTTATTTTCTACTTTTTAGTCTTTTACGAATGGAACGCATGATATAGTAATACTGGTATGGAACAGTAAGATATAGAAACGCAAGATATAGAAATACGCGAGAAAGAATGAGGGGATGAGTTCGAGAGACGACGTCTCTTGACGGAGTGCGAAATAGTCCGAAATGGAACTGAACGAACGGAACACCACAACCACACTGAGCTCCTTCGGTGCGAAGTGGGCCAGTGGAGTGGGGATGAGTCGGAGTGAGAACGTGTAGTGGAGTAGGCCCCCTACTCGCGTTGGCGCGCGGAGTGGGGATCGCTGAACGCGATCACATATTACCGAGCGTCGCGCGACGAGGTGTGACGGTTAATATTAAAATTGTTTTTCTCCTTAACGCACAGGTTTCTCTTTTAATTTCTTTTTTAATATTGCATTGTCATCCAGTTCTGAGCTGTGTTTAAAGTTCAAGTCTCTAGCTCATCGAGAAGTGATTTAAAATTCTCGGCAAGCTAATATAAGCGTGATAAAAAGCATTCGATACGGTCAGAGTTCGGCTTGACGAACGCGAATTCGAGACGTGTTCTCGCTGTGGACTTCTTCATTTACGAACCGGGAATAGCAATTGGTACGATTGTCGTTTGTTGACTGCGACCACTGGCCATTGCGTAATCTCAAGTTGCGCATTTGCCACGGCATCCCGTCTCACTGATCAGTCAATACTATCGGTGTATCATCGTGCTTCTTTAAGCTCGCTCTCAGATAGTGATCCACACGTATCTTCTATCGCCCTACGCGTCCAAGGCAGTGCATACCGGTTCTAATAGCGAAAACTTCGAGTGGCCCGTGATTTGAGGATCTTGAAACGCGTGTATCATCAGATCGGCTAATCCACGCGTTACTGGTGTTGGCAGAACATCCTAATCGTTCGCGGGGCATGACTGCAACCCTCCCAAACTGCCTACATACATTATATAATTGGAACGTAGTCGTACGTCAGTCATTGTAGAGTCAGCAGTGAATAACCCCGTCACGTATCGGAGCACGAATGAGTCAATTTGTGCTCGGTTCTTGCTTCAGTGACCGTCAGAGTTCCGGCTATTTCGCGTCGAGTTAGTTCCTCTGCGACCGTCATGTCGGTGTCGCGATTTCGATGGGTCCTCCTGTGCAGCCTCGTGCTTCTCGCGTGCTGTTCGGCCAACGTGAACGAGCCTGAACGAAAGCTGAAGATCCTCGGAGTCTTCGCTCACCTGGGCAAAAGTCACTTCGACGTGTTCAAGCCTCTGCTGGAAGAGTTGGCGCGCCGCGGCCATGACGTGACAGTGATCTCCTATTTCCCTAGAACCGAGAAAGCCAAGGCCGCGGAGCCTCTGCCGAACTACAAAGACATCAACCTGATCACGAAGGAGATTAGTGTCTTCATAAACGTTGTCGACCTGCGGAACATCACCCACCCGAGATACAGAATCATCACCAACATGCTCGGGCTGAATTACATGGCGCAGTTAACCTGCAATGCAGGTTTGAACCATACTCGCGTGAAGGAGTTCGTCGCAGCTGGGGAGAAGTTCGACCTGGTGATCACGGAGAACTTTAACACGCATTGCTTCTACGCTGTGTTCCATCAGCAGGCTGTGCCTTTCATCGAAGTATCCACGCATCAGCTGATGCCGTGGGTATACGCTGAGCTAGGCTTCTCTTCTGAAGTCAGCTACCAGCCGTCCATGTTCTCCATCTCGCCGATGCCGATGAACCTTGGACAGAGAATGTGGAATGTGCTCGCCGATGTGTTCGCCACAGTAATGGCTGAAACTTTATACCGCTGGCGCGATCAGAGCCTGATGGAGAAGTACTATGGTCCTGGTGTCCCTGATCTGAAGGAGATGAGCGGCACCGCGTCGTTGATGTTCGTCAACACGCATTTCACTCTTCATGGTGCACAACCGCATCCTCCGAACGTCATAGAAGTCGGCGGGCTTCATATTTCAGGGAAAATCAATCCCCTGCCTAAGGATATTCAGAAGTTCCTCGATGAGGCTCGCGAAGGTGTATTGTACTTCAATTTCGGCTCGATGGTAAAAACGGCCACCATGCCCGAGGATAAATTGACTGTTCTGTTGAACGTGCTCGCTTCTTTACCCAGGAAAGTGATCGGGAAGTGGGAGACCGATGAGTTCACACAGAAACCTGACAATGTCCTCGTGAAGAAGTGGCTTCCTCAATTCGACATACTGAGTGAGTAAAGCTGTCTTGTTTGTTGGTAACGTTTTCCCGCGGAGATGTGCCCGTGAAATGAAAGAGACCGAGGCCGAGGATCTAGGCTAGGTTAGATCACGTTACTAAGAGGCTTCTGCGTTTTCATATTTTGACCGACTTGGCGGGCATTCAACTCCGTTCGTAAGTCATTGGACACCGACGTCGGTGACTGTGGGACGACTGTATCGGAAATGCTGGACATCGCGTTTAGCATCCCTTTCAGTTTTTGCATCGCCTTGAGATTATATACATATATCCATGTTTTCAGTAGTACAGAATGCGAATCTGATGTCAAAAAATTTGTCGACCACCCAACAATTTTTTTTTCCAAATATTGGAAAAAAGAAAAAAATGACTTTTAAGGATGTTCTGGAGGTACAATGGGACACAAAAGTACAAGATATTCGAAATCCATCAATATATTGGCAATGGAAGCCATTCATGAGTATATTTTGCATTAAACTTTTACGAATACTGTACCCTCTGTAGCTATATTCAGTGGTCTACACTTGTCGCATTTCCATGCTAGTGAGAGACAACACGATAAATTTGACGTTTTCTGTAACAGTTTATAATTTTTTTGCTCTGTAATTGTTTAGTAAATACTAATAAATTTTGAATATAATTAATTACATAATTTTTACTACATATAAAAAAACTGGAGTTCGATTCACTGTACCGTTTAAGAATTATAGCAACTTAAAGTTTGTACACTTTAACACGTCTTTTTATGAAGAATTCATAAAATTCCACTTCGAACCCTATTTAAACCTTGAAAAAACGCTGTATAGTTGCGTTTTTTCAAGGTTTAAAGTTTAAATAGGGTTCCAAGTGGAATTTTATGAATTCTTCATAAGAATTAAAACGTGCACACTTTAAGTTGCTATAATTCTGAAACGGTACAGTGAATCGAACCCAAACTTTGGTGATTGCATTAATTTAGTAAGAATTATATTTTGTCAAATTTTCAAAAATTTTGTTGCGCTTTTATATACCTCCAGAACATCCTTAACCGTCAAAACAATTTAGAAAACAGTACTCTTGTTATCGTATAATTTTTCCGACATGTTCTGTTGACAATTCATACTTTAAAACCTAGGAAAATAATTTTTAAGTTAATATCATCAGTACTTGGTTTTTTTGAATGTATTAATATAACTCTAAAACTGATTTTTCGATTTTTCTCAATAACTACCCTTACGGATGAGATGGGGGGCTGAAACTTGGCAGAGAAGGGTCTTTTTGGGTAGGCTATCGAATGATCCAAGCATTTTTCGTTACCGTACAGTTGGCGATACTTGAATTCATTTAGAGCCTTGTCAACTTTTTTATTGTATGTTTGACGTACTCCGATGAGTGTATAGAGCTGTTTCATTATTTTAACCAATTTTTCAAAAAAATGTGTTGAAGTCTGGCATTGATCATTAACTGATACGAATAGACTGTTTGTAAATACATAACACGTATATATCAGTAGCGCAACTGAATGACGCATGCTCGTTATCAGAGATGTAAAACGTTTTTCATTAGGTTTGTGTGAAAAGATTCTTTACTAACGCGTGTGCAGAGAACAGTAAATATGATTCGTGGTTAGCTCATACTTTTATGTTTATGCTGCAAATATAAATTTTAATTTATAACAATCCAAGAAAATCCAATTTATACTAGGTGCCGTCGATTTACACGAAGAAAGAATACACGAAAAAATGAGTCGATAAAGAAAAGAATAATGTTTCGGTTAATTGGTAAAAAAAAAGGTAAAAAAAACTTGAATCGTTTTTACCGCTGGGTCAAGCTACCAACATAAAAAATAAAAGATTATTCTGACGACTCGATCAAAAATCGATCATCTTCAATGCAGCCTGCAATTATTTAATAATTTTAAAAAATGAGAAAATGCGACTGTGAAAACCAAAAATATTTTTCAAGACAATCTATTCTTCTTAAAGTTACTATAACAATTCTTCAAGCTACTAATTCAGCGACTCCATCATTTTGTAATATTCAGTAATGAAAAAAAATATGAAAATAGAGTTAGAATTTTGCTAAATGTCCCCCAGAAAAATCTTTCTTGTACAGTATCTTATTTGCGGAAAAAATGGTAGATTTACTGCATTTTATTAGACGTTAGACACGATTACCGGTCTTTCAAAGATTCGGCGTGGCGCGAACCCCCCCTCGTCGTTCCGACAGTCACGCGGCGAATAGATGCCTCGAAGCGAGCTACCATGTATGTATGTACGGTGGGGGTAACCACCGATATCTGTAAATCCTCCAGCCGTAATTCAGAAGATTGCTTGTAACCTCCTCTGCGAGTACAACGCGAATATTTCTACCCGATCTAGCGCCTATTCGAAAGTAACCGGTAAATTTTCTTCTGCGAGAAACTCTACAAGATTCGTCTCTCGCCTGCGAGAAGCTGCGATATCGTGGATTATAGCTACTCCGTAGCATCGGCGAAAATAAACGTTCTCTGTGACAGTAAATCGCGAACAGACCAGTGAGTGCGAGTTATTTTCAACGCCCGAATTTCGACCGATCCTACCGTCCTTCTCTGCACGCGATTTCAGCATTTTTCTGTTCACGGACTCTTTGACTACGACAGGGTCGGTGTAACATCAGAAAAACACTATTTATGCCGTAACCCAAGCGTATGTTGGACATGCACAAAGAAAGGGAGGTCGTGGGATAATGTATGTATACGCGGTTTTTGAATTGGTGATTGTTAGAACTTCGCCGACATCGGATCGAGCAGGTTATTCAACGATGACGAAGTCGCGATCTCAATGGATCTTGCTGTGCGCTCTGACGCTTCTCGCGTGCTGTTCGGCCAACGTGAATGAGCCTGAACGGAAGCTGAAGATCCTGGGAGTGTTCGCTCACCCGGGGAAAAGTCACTTCGACTTGTTCAGGCCACTTCTAGAGGAGCTAGGGCGTCGTGGACATGAGCTGACAGTGATCTCCTATTTCCCTAGGACCGAGAAAGCCAAGACCGCGGAGCCTCTGCCGAACTACTAGGACATTAGCCTGGTCTCTGACAAGGAGATACTGTTCGTGAATATTATCGACCTGCACACAATCGTGAACCCGAGCTACAAATTCATCAGGGACATTACCCTGCTGAACGACATGGCCAACCTGGCTTGCGAAGCTGGCTTGAACAATACTCGTATAAAGGAGTTCGTCGCAGCTGGAGAGAAGTACGACCTGGTGATCACTGAGAGCTTCAACTCGAATTGTTTCTACGCGCTGTTCCATCAGCAAGGTGTCCCTTTCATTGAAGTGTCCACGCATTATCTCATGCCATGGGTGTTCCGCAACCTGGGTTTCTCTTCTGAAGCCAGCTACAAGCCGTGCATCGTCTCGGTTTCGCCGAGGCCCATGAACTTCAGGCAGAGGATGTGGAATGTGTTCGTTGATGAGTTTATGACTGTGGTAGCTAACACTGTGTACCGCTGGCGCGATCAGAGGTTGATGCAGAAGCACTATGGTCCTGATGTTCCTGATCTGAGCGAGATGGTCAGGAACGCGTCGTTGGTGCTGGTGAACACGCATTTCAGTCTTCATGGTCCTCATCCGTATCCTACGAACGTCATAGAAGTTGGTGGGCTTCATATTTCACAGATAGTCAATCCCCTGCCTGAGGATATTCAGAAGTTCCTCGATGAGGCTACCGAAGGCGTATTGTACTTCAATTTCGGCTCGATGATCAAGGCGGCCACCTTGCCTAAGGATAAACTGACTATTATGTTGAACGTGCTAGCTTCTTTACCCAGGAAAGTGATCTGGAAGTGGGAGACCGATGAGTTCACCCAGAAACCTGACAATGTCCTTGTGAAGAAGTGGCTTCCTCAATTCGACATACTGAGTGAGTAAAGCTGTCCTGTTGTTGGTTACGTTTTTGCGTGGATATGTGCCCATGAAATGAAGGAGACCGAGGCCGCGGATCTAGGCTAGGTTAGATCACATTACTAAGACTGCTATTTCTGCGTTTTCATACTTTCACTGGCTTGGCGGACATTCTCGTTTCTCGATAATTAAACACGGTGTCTTTCAGTAGTCAAAACGTTAAAAGAGCGATCTAGGGCAGTATCAAAAGTCCTATTATTTTGTTTAGGAGGCGCAATTTGCGCTATTCGGCAGCGTGTAGCTGTGAAAATAGCTATCGCTGAGCGCTCACAAGATGATCCCTGGCAGCAGTGATGCCAGAATCACGCGTAGTGGGATTTTTCCCCTCCGCTCGCAGAGCCGACTCGACCCCCCACTCTGAAGCCCGTCGTCGCCACGCACCGTCGTCTACTCTGCCGAGATACTCTGATAGAGATACATTCGTGTGTGGTGCGTGCGCAGTAGAAGCAACGTGTCGACGACGGTGCGTCAGAGTGGGGGTCGAGTCGGCTGAGCGAGCGGAGGGGAAAAAACCCACGACCCATGAGTCTGGCATCACCGCCTGGCAGGAATGCGGTGATGCAGGCAAGAATGCGCGCCGGATTGGTTAGCTTGGAAGGAGCGCGCCTTCTATTGGCCAATACAGTCACACACACAAACTACTTGTACTGCTATGCAGAACGATAGACCCCTCTTGCCTCTGTGCCTTCCTCGGGATCATCTTGTGAGCGCTCAGCAGTACTTGCGTTTCCGAATAATGGATGTTTCATCAGTTTAACCAATTTTTCTATCATCATCTGTGAAATTAAAGTTTCCATGATATTACTTAGAACCTTCCGAGTTTTATGAGGCTTCTATATCGTTCGCCTAATTTTTGTGGTTGTCGTAACAATGCTACGTCGGCCAGAGTGGTTTCACAGTTTCTAGCATGATACGAGTATGTAGTTTACAAAAAGATGTGTTGAAGTCTGGTCTTAATATAAACAGATAACGTGTAATCTCAGTGGCGCAACTGAATAACGCATGCTCATCCTTCAGAGAAGTAAAAGGTTTTCAATGATTGCAGATATTCAATATCATCAGTTTTAAAAAGTATGCTGGTCATGACACTCATGACTAGTATTTTTGTGACAAGGTTCTTTACTAACACGTGTGCAGATAATAGTAAAGAGCAATACTTATGACTTTTGGTCAGCTCATACTTTTAACATTATGCTGCAAATGTAAATTTAATTTATAATAATCCAAGAAATTTATAGTAGGTGCCGTCGATCTACACGAAGAAAGTATACATGAAAAATTAAGTCGAAATAAAGAATAATGTTTTGGTTATTTGGCAAAAACACCTTGGTAGCTTGCATCCGGCGGTAAAAATGACTGAACGTAAAAAGTAAAAGATTACACTGTCCAACAAATTTCAACTTTTTTATGTTTTCTAATTACTGTTAGATGTATTCCCTAGAGATTTTTGCGCAGATTCCGAATCTGTCCTTAAATTTTCTCAGTTTTTGAGAAACATGACTTTAAAAAAACATATCTTGCAACTTTAAGCAAATAGTATGATGTTATTATAAAAGATATTGAATTGTTCTTTAAGGCAAAAGATTCTGTGGACAGGTTTAAACATGTTTAAACAATCATAATGTATTAATATTAGATATCACTGTATTCAGTTTTCAAAATCTTTTGCTGTAAAGAACAATTCAATATCTTTTATAATAACGTCACAATATTTGTTTAAAGTTGAAAAATATGTTTTTCTTTTAAAGTCATGTTTCTCAAAAACTGTATGTCTTTCAAGATAATCTATTTTTGATGAAGTTACTACAACAATTTTTGAAGCTACATACTAACAATAAGTTAGATAATGTTATACGACTCCACCATTTTGTGATATTTTGTAATGAAAAGATATGAAAATAGAGCTAGAATGTTGCTTAATGTTCCCTAGAAAAATCTTTCTTATAAAGTATCTTATATGCGAAAAAAATGGTAAATTTACTCCTTTTATTAGGCTTATAGCGTTGCACACGATTTGACGTGGAAAACACTATCTATGGCTTTCCCCAAGCGTATGTTGCACGTGCACAAAACAAAGGGAATTTACAAAATATTAAAAATATTTAAGAAATTGTTTAACAAATATGTGCCACCACTTTGTAGCGCCGATATTTCATCATCCCGGTATATACTTAAAATATAAGATTTCCGATGCAAACTAAACCTGTCGGTGTAATAAATCGGAAGAAGAAACCTAATTCATCACGGAAAAATTTCGTTCCGTGCAAATAAGAATAAAAAATAAATCAGGCGTGCCATCTGTTTGGCGCAGAGTGTATTAATGTCACATACATATATTCAAAAAGGCTGGAATCAAAATAAGCAGAGTCTGACAATAGACGAGTCTCTCTAACGCAAGAGGTTAACATAAACGTAACATGGAGCACTTATTGCCTCAATTACATCAGAGCGTTTGAGAGAAGCATCAGATTACGATCACGACGACGACACGTTCCGCTGGAGTCAAGTTTCGGACTGGTGTACGCGCCAAATCCACAAGTCAGAGTAACCGGCGTGACATGTTGTGGTTGGAGGCGCAAGTCAAGATCCCTCCCAAACACAGAAGAGTTCCTTCCTCATGCGTCAATAGTCGTGGATACCGTGACGTATTCAGGCGCGAACAAGTCAATTTATACCCGGTTGTTGAATCGGTGATCGTTAGAACTTCGGCGACATCAGATCGAGCAGGTTCTTCAACGATGACGGAGTCGCGATCTCAATGGATCCTGTTGTGCGCTCTGGCGTTTCTCGCGTGCTGTTCGGCCAACGTGAATGAGCCTGAACGGAAGCTGAAGATCCTGGGAGTCTTCGCTCACCCGGGAAAAAGTCACTTCGACGTGTTCAGGCCACTTCTAGAGGAGCTAGGGCGTCGTGGACATGAGTTGACAGTGATCTCCTATTTCCCTAGGACCGAGAAAGTCAAGGCCGCGGAGCCTCTGCCGAACTACAAGGACATTAGCCTGGTCTCTGACGAGCAGAGCGTGTTCGTGAATATTATCGACCTGCACGCAGTCATGAACCCAAGCTACAAATTCATTGGGGACGTGATCGTGCTGAACTATATGGCCAACCTGGCTTGCGAAGCTGGCTTGAACAATACTCGTATAAAGGAGTTCGTCGCAGCTGGAGAGAAGTACGACCTGGTGATCACTGAGAGCTTCAACTCGAATTGTTTCTACGCGCTGTTCCATCAGCAAGGTGTCCCTTTCATTGAAGTGTCCACGCATTATCTCATGCCATGGGTGTTCCGCAACCTGGGCTTCTCTTCTGAGGCCAGCTACAAACCGTGCGTCTTCGAGACTTGGTCGAAGCCCATGAATTTTAGGCAGAGGATGTGGAATGTGTTCGTTGATGGGTTTACGACTGTGGTAGCTAAGACTTTGTACCGCTGGCGCGATCAGAGGTTGATGCAGAAGCACTATGGTCCTGATGTTCCTGATCTGAGCGAGATGGCCAGCAACGCGTCGTTGGTGCTGGTGAACACGCATTTCAGTCTTCATGGTCCTCATCCGTATCCTCCGAACGTCATAGAAGTCGGTGGGATGCACATTTCGCAGAAAGTCAATCCCCTGCCTAAGGATATTCAGAAGTTCCTCGATGAGGCTACCGAAGGTGTATTGTACTTCAATTTCGGATCGATGATCAAAACGGCCACCTTGCCTAAGGATAAATTGAATACTATGTTGAACGTGCTGGCTTCTTTACCCAGGAAAGTGATCTGGAAGTGGGAGGTCGATGATCTGCCCATGAAACTTAGCAACGTCTTTGTGAAGAAGTGGCTTCCTCAATTCGATGTACTGAGTGAGTAGAGTCGCTTCGTTTTGATACCGATTCCATAAGGAGAGGTGCCCACGATATGAAACGGACGCACAGTGCGTCAGAATGTCAGAATGTCTTGAGAAATTGTATAATTGGAATAGTACAGATATCAAGGAGAACATATGATGATTTTTTTTGTTTGATATTGTAGTGAGTTTGAGAGAAGCTTTGTGAACTCCATAGTTCAAAAAATATAACTGGTATAGACAGATTATTATTATTAACGTTCGTAAATTAGTAAATCGTTATTATGTAACGATCATTGTACGGCATAGAGAAGAATATGACTTATAAAATTTGCACACGCTAATCCGTGTTGTTGATTACGTATTCTAGTACGTGACGTCAGATATTTGCAATAGGTCAAAAACACATTATTTATGCTCAACCGTTATCGAGATGTATGAGTAGGCGTGCTGGCAAATGCGTAATGGGTTACGATTATCGCGAAAGAGCAAGGTCAATATTTAGTAACATATGTATTCATTTCACTAGTTACATAATGATAAATGTAATTGGACACATTCACAATATTTTAAAATATATTTTTTAACCATCTCTCAAGAATTTCTACATTTAATTTTTCTGGATGTCGTTTTTTTAAGAAAAAAAGATTAAAAGTAGGGGGACAGCTGTATTTCTTTAGATGTTTTCTGCCAATGTGTGAAAAGGCTCCTGACTTGTTGTTTTACGACTTTGGTCCAAACAGTAGCATTTCATACTGTATGTCAAAGGCTTTAGCGTGTCTTCTATAATCAGAAGAGTATACAGATTATGACATATTATCGGTAATTAAAATTGAGATCTCTTCATATATTTACCAAGAAAAAAGATTTTACTCTTTTCTTCTCTTGGGATTCCCCGAAAATTCTTAAGATTATTAATATTAATTAAGATTTTTATTTAAGACTGAGATATCTTCATATATTCCCAAGAATAAAAAATTTTACTCTTTTCTTTTCTTGGAATTCCCCGAAAATTCTCAAGAGCATTATTAATATTATTATACTCAATAAATTCCAATTTTTATTAAGTGTTTGTCCAAATATCACAGACGCGCAGAATAGTTTGAAGAAGTGTGCTAAATTTGGCAGACCTTGAACATTGGCTGTTACGTATTAATTAAATGACAATTGCCTGTTGATGGATGATGGAAGTCCGCAATATTTCTAGTTTAAAAATTTTATGCATTAGTCATTCCTGTTAATGGAGTAGGCTTATCACTTGGTTGATTACAAACGTATTTGACTATTATTACTACGATTTCTAGTGATTTAGCAAAATAACCTGTTCAAGGTTATTATGTGTTTATATGTTTTAAGAGGTTCCGTCATAACAGTCAGTAAACACTTAGTTTTCTGTATAATCTTTTCTAAGAATATAGCTGCCTAAGACCTTCTTTTTTAACTGAATAAATTATTTAAGAATTTTTTTTTAATGAATCTAAGAAATTTGTCTTTATGAACTTGTGCACATTTATTTATATGCTTATATCCTATGCTGAGTAATTTTTTTACAGCGCTATTATTTAAATTATTGAAACTGACAATTGATAAAATACGAAAAAATTTTTAGTTGGTATGACTGGAACTATTTTAAGAGACGTGGCTTGTGAATGTAATTATTATTTGAAGGTAACGCAATTTGAAACATAAATATGGATTGTCTATATCTTCGACCTTGAATTAATGATAAATAATTTCTGCAGGTTTAACGATTACAAGGTAAAATATTTTTTTTACATTGTCAAATGTATGTAAATAAGCCGTCAACGTTTCGCAAATATAAGTTTTAAAGATAATATTCTTCGAAACACACTGAGGTAGAAAAATAGTAGGTGTAATATGTTAAAATTAGTTGATTCTTCTTTGTACTTAACAATTTTTAAATTGTTCAGTTTAAAATTGAATAAATCGTTGAGGCTACGGGAGATTGAATGTCTGGAACTTATGTTCGACACAGAAGTGCGAACGACTTTAAATGACTTTTCTTCGGAACTGACTTGCTCGAACTTCCCTCACGGTTTTCTCGAATACTAGACTATCGATTGTTTTTCAACTCGTACTGCATGCTCGGAACGTTCTGTTCTAACTTCTGTAGACTTGTCAAGTCAACATTTTAAAAACCTGTAGTATTTACGGTAATAAGATAAAGACACAGATAAAGTCATATTTATGACATCAATCGATTGCCATTTTTTAAGTTTATATATAGTGAACACGTTCAGATATTACAAACTTCGATGAACCTTTTTAATGTCGAAATATCTTATTAATATTATTGTTTTATTAATTATTGTCTTATTAATTACCGTCTTTGGCAATATGCTCATAGTACTTTTTGTGTATAAAAATATGTCTAAAAAAATGTCAATGACCTTCATATGACCGTTAGGCCTCCAGCCAGAGAAAACAATGGACACCATCTTGTAGCCCCCTAGAAGTCTAGATATTTCAAATATAAGTACCCCCTCTCCCTCGTGTACATTTGACAAACTTGTCATTGCTTTTTGACAAACCATATGCACATAATTTTATTTATAATTTATAGATTTATTTAGAGTTTTATTTTAATTTTATCCTTTTAACTAATATAATTATCCGTTTAACTAAATACTAATCATACTAATCACTGTATCAATTTTACGTCAAGGAACAAATTGACTGTGATTCATAATTAGTCTGGAGATTTGATCAATTTCAAAGAATCTAAAAATCTTCTCCATCACCTCCACCAAAAAATGATTGGAAACACCAAATAAATGTCTACAGGGTGTCGCAAAAACTCCTTCGCTTCCCGGAAATGGGAAGTTGCTGAGGTCATTTGAAGCAACATTCGCCTTTGCAAAAATGGCCGATGCGGCTTTGTTCAGGAGTTATTAACGAAAAACATGGACCAATCAGAACGCGACCTTACACCGCGGAATTACAACGAGGAAAATAAACCTTCCAAGAATCCATTCTCACAAGAAACTGTGGACATAACATGAGTCAGCAAAAGTGTTTAATCATTGTACATATCATAGCAATGACCGAATCATTTGTGATAATACGATCATTAACCACAATCACCTGATAATAATGTTTGATAATACGATCATTACCCTCAATCACCTGATAATAATTTTATTCGGTCACTAAACTGCATATTAATCCATTTTAAAATTATAATCGATTAAAGTGACTAATTTCTTCCAATTATGATGTCACGCACATGAGGATAACGGCGTATGGAAATTTTATTGTCGGAACGGATATTCTTATCGCAAACCAATTTACGATAAAAGAATCCACAACACGTGTCGTCGATATATTTCTCAATATTAAATTATCAGGAAGCTTATAACAAATTTTTTATCAACCTTGCTTTCTCTTCCAAGGTCACCTACAGTTTCTTATAGACGCCCTCACAATTATTTTACAAACTAACTAATATATCATTTTAAAGCTGTCTTTGATCCGTGCTGCAACAAAGAAATTTTTAATTATCCCGCTAACAAAAGGAAATGAAAGTCGATCGCATCCCGAGGCTCATTCTGAATATTATTAATGGAACTTTATTACATATTGTGCGATTATTGATTTTCTCGCAGCGTGTAACTCAAATAATTACACAACGATAATGAGAGTTCTCCCTATACCATCTTTTTCGCGAATATACCCGGCACAAGAAACCTCCACCTTCACTTCGGTAATGGAAAACGTAAATGGAAAGAGATTTTTCGCCGAGTTGCATTTTAATGAGAATTCTTAATTCCTGTAATTCCTCTCTCAACGCGGCCGTAAGAAAATTAATTTTCGCTTTGGCACAGAAATAGATTGCGGCCTGTTTAATGTACTCGTTATCAGGCGGAGCTCGTCTATTGCATAACCAGTCATTTTTGTTGACCGTACTAAACAGTGATTCGTCCGTGATCCGTGTTGATAGAGGACGTTTGTATTTAATACGCCGCTCGAGCAGTCGTGATACTCGTTCATGCAAGCAAAGTTGCATAAATTACTTCTTCTGTCCATAGAAATTGTATTTCCGTCTTGCTTTGCGATTCTCCCATGTTGACATCCATATTAAAAAGATTAATTGTCAGAGAGAATGTTTCTAGAATATGCGTTGACTCGCATTATTTATTTATAATATTTTATTGGGCGAATCCATTGGAAAATACCAAATAACTGTTTTGTAGATTAACGTTAGTTATTGTTTATTCGTATGTATATTTTATGAAACGTACGTACCAGTGATTATAAATCTTTAAATGTTTTCGGCGCTACGGCTCGATCCTTTGTTACGAACAAAGCAATTTTGCTAATTTAGTCAAACTTCTCGAATAAACCTTATTATTTTTCTTACATACGATCGTATGTAAATGATTCCAACAAAAGTAGAATGTCAAAAACAATTTACCATCATGGTATATTTACAAGAGTGAACTTAAGATCATATTAAGGCTTTTCAAATTTACCGCCGTTTTATTGATTCGGCATAACCTAGATCGAGTTCAAACACATACGTACATCAGTATCTCGACAACTAGCATGTCCGACGCATGCAACACACGTGTCGCACAATTTTTACGCATTTAATTTTTTCCCAAAGCAAGTGAGTTTGTCTTTAGAAACAATATTTATTTGCATCAAATCACTGAATAATAATAATTCATGGAATAATTTCTGTTTTTCAACATTTTTATAACATACTTATGTTACAGACGCAATTCAAATGATTAATCTTGAAAAAGATCCAAACCTGGGATCGAAACGTTGATTATGTTTGACTAAATTAGCAAAATTGCTTTGTTCGTCACAAAGGATCGAACCGTAGCGCCGAAAACATTTAAAGATTTATTATCAATACATACGATCGATAACAACAACACATATATACTAGTGATTGATGTTATTTGATAAAATTGTGACAAAATTGTGAAACCTTTATAGCAGCATATTCGTGACGTTTTTCTGACTAAAATGAGCCCAAACATGATACAGTTTGCATCACATTTACTCGTGTAATCGACGATTTTAGTAGAACCTCGATTATCCGAACCGATAAATCTCCACTCTACATTATTCGAATAAAATCTAAGGGAGACACGACACGATTTATTGGAAAAATCAATAGTGTTTTGGTCTAGCACTGTAGCTGTTATCCAGATGGTTCGGATAATTGAGGTTCCACTCGTGGATTAAACAAGTAAATGTTATCCAAACTGTATCGTGTTTGGGCTCATTTTAATCAGAAAAACGTCACGAATATTTCGATCAATGTCTCACAAAAAAAATGATCAGAAACTATTAAGTTTTGTCACTAAATTAGTATTACTTGACTAGTATTCAGTGATGAGGTCGACTGGAGGTCAAATAAGAAACCGTGTTTCTTACATTAATTGTTAAGAAACAATTTTTAAGAAAATTCTCTCGACGTTGTCAAACTTGATTTCGCAAGGATTCTTCGCTGGAAGAAGAGCATGCTGTCGAATAATGTTTCGTAACGAAACGTTTAATATCGTCATATTGGTATCGCTGGTCGGCGGAGATAAAAGGGCACAAAGAAGACCGGATCGCCGGGTGCTCGAAATCGAAATTGAAATTCTACTATTGCGATTGAAATTGATCGAGGCCGGGGAACCATCGAAAATCGTTGGGAAATATCGAAAGCGGATTCCGAGGCCGAAGCGGGTTTCGAATACGCCCGCTCCTGGTATTTGCTGTAGCGCGGAGGCGGCGAGCGCGTCAAATAGTTTAGAAACATTCAAAGCGGCTTTGCATAGTCGAGGAGCTTTCGATGCTTCGAAATGATATATCGCGGTGGATGTTGATATGGCAACGTGTCCGGTTTTCGATCATCGGATAGCGCATTATTCTTGGATTGCAAAATCATGCGGAGAGGGTACAATTGCCACTTGACGTGCCCGGCGAATTTGAATTACTGCGAGCTCGATGATCTTCTGTTTTCTAACTGATTTCCAAAAGATCGAGTCGTGTAAAAAAATACCCGAAGAGAGAGAGAGAGAGAGAGAGAGAGAGAGAGAGAGAGAGAGAGAGAGAAAATGTAGGGATGGAATGGTGGAAGAAAAATCTTTGTGTGAACTGTATAAATTCAGATAACAATGGCCACCAGTGGACCTTTTGGAATAAATTCCTCGCGAAGGAAATAAATTCCTCCTCTCTCTATATTCGAGCGATCGATGTTACTTATACAGTCAAATATGTTCGACATTATTATCAAATTAATGTTGTATACTTACTGTACGTACTCACTGATAGTACTCACAATATTAATATAAATCCAACATCTTTATTTTTAGTTTTTTAAATATAATATATCGGGGAACTTTATAGTGCAGTAAAGCAGCCTCGGGGCCGTGCTGTTTCTTAGATTCTGTAGTTCTACTATTTCTTTGTGACCTCGTCCATCGTAGGGTAACTTGCCCTACCCAGACCCACAGCGAAACGACAGCGGGGCAGAAGTTGCTCGGGCCTGAAGTAGTTGATAGTGGGGGAATCGGTATAATGGTAGTGGGGAAACCGGCGCACCGGTAGTGGGGTGAAGCGCCAGTGGGGAAGAAGTTGCCCGGGCCTGAAATAGTTGATAGAGGGGGAACCGGTGCACTGGTAGTGCAGACAGTTCGAGGAAATCGAGGGGAACACAGTTTACCCCCCACCCCTCTCCGATGACCTGATTCATACGTGACCAGTCTACGAACTTAGTGGGGGATGTTTGAATATACTCATGGTGCTGGAATGGGATAATGGAAGGGGAAAAGGAGGAGAGGAAAAATCGACCAGTTTTGGTCGATTCTGGCGGCACTGAGTGGTGGTCGTGAAGCGACAGCTTAACCCCTTACCTTACAATATCGTGTCTGACTCGTGATGAAGATTCTGAACAGATTCTGATGAAGATGTATGTTAATAATTTCCTTTAAACCGAAATAAAATTCTATTTTGGTTTTGTTAATGTACAGCTATTGGAGAACGTATAGGCATACAATAGATATAAATGTTTTCTTTTTTTAGGAAATCATGATCTACAAAAAGGTTCTAATCACTCAAAACCCGAAAATAAATCGTACGACAAGGGGTTAATATATGTACGTATTTTTACTGTTTAATGTAAGATAGTGATGGGTTCGAATACTTCTTATGCCATTTCATTACGTTCAACAGCTTCTGCAAAAATGATCCAATCCGCTTCTAATTTCTTGTACGTTTCAAGTACATAAAACGTTCAATGCTCCAGTAGTGATGGGTTCGACTACTTCCCACACCATTGCAATGAATGTTTGACAACTTCTGCAAAAATGATCCAATCCACTTCGAATTTCGTGTACATAATCTCAACACTTGTGTGTCTTACAGTAGCCACAACATTATATTAATAGTTGAAGTCTAACACCCATATTTCTGGACACTTATTAATAACTCCCGTTTCGACACTGGAGTCCCCTCTATTCGTCGAATCATTATAACCTCGATCATTATAACGGGCAGAGTTTCTCGTGTCTAGGGCGCATTAGAAAGCAACGGTCATCAAGTTGATTGACCGGGTCCTTAAGGAGATAATGATCGCTTCATTCGTCGAAAGTAGGTTGAGGGGCGAGGTGGTTGTTCTTCGAGGCATGATTCACCGGGCATGTTCTGAATGCTCTACCAGCCTCGTTGCGACAAAGACGTTCTTTCGGCAAAGCTTTGGACTCTGTTGTTTGACTGTTTGGCCAAGGATAAGGCGGCAGGACCACGGGAATTCTCAGGCCAGGTAGTTTTGCAGCTTTCTGGCCTCCGCCGAGCGAAATGACTTTAATTAGGCAACTCGCTAACGACTCTGCTGGCAACATAAATCACCGTTAAACCTGCCCCGGGAAGAAGACTTCATCCTACCGGTGGCCCCCTCGTAGAACCCGACCTTCTTTGGCGACAATTTGGGAGTCGGTAGCTTAGGTGGTCGCGTAGTCCGACTTGCGGAATCGATTGCAACGTGGCGGGACTACAAATTGCAGGAAAACGTCTCATAACTTTCAACCGTAATCTGCAACGCGACCTTATCTCCAAGTGATGATTATTATGCAATTGTTAAAGGGGAATGCCTGGGCATTCACTTGCGAGTGACGTGCTCCTTCAGGAATTTTTAATGGACAATCGGATGCATAGAAATTTGTACAATTTTAAGTATATCTAGACAGTGTTTTGAAGAACATGCACGAAAATTTTCAGCTTGGAAAATTTATTTTTTGAAAATATATTACAACTTCTTTGAGCGTCTTGTCTTGTTTGAATATGCAAACAGTGCAACTGATTTTTGACCCAAATGATGTTAGACATTAAAAGCCAATTTTATAATTAAATAACTAAATAATAGTTTATGCAATTGTTAAAGAGTAACATTTGATCATTCACTTGCAAACGACCTACTTCTTGAACAATTTTTAGTTGAACAATTTTTAGGTGAACAATTTTTAGGTGAACAATTTTTAGGTGAACAATTTTTAGTTGAACAATTTTTAGTTGAACAATTTTTAGTTG
>CM052296.1:395705-436538 GCA_028455765.1 Lasioglossum oenotherae
CTCTCTCTCTCTCTCTCTCTCTCTCTCTCTCTCTCTCTCTCTCTCTAGAGAGTACCAGTAATTGAATCGCTTTCACAGAGCCATTTTCATCACCAAAAATGGCCCACTACAGTAACACAAAAGATTCATTAATTTCACTAGAAAAGACCATAGAGCCTGTCCACAGCGATTCAGTCGACAGTCCAAACAGTATCAAAGACGTTTTCGCAGCGAGACACATCACTCCCCAAGCTGACGTGTCAAACCTACCATGAAGCCACAGAGAAGCCCGCACATTCCGAGAGGTGCGACACCGTTGCCTCGTCACGGAAACCAGAAGTCGCTTATTTCTCCTCCTCGGCTAAATGAATCATAGCCGCCGCGGCGGTTAGCGTCGATACACCGGCAAACCATGCGCGGTGAACGTATCGGCGATCCCCTAAAACTCGCTTGCATCGGGACACGTTGGTATAGATCGCGTCGGGAAGAGAAAATGAGAGCTGGGCGGTGAGGGTAAAAAACGAAAAAGCAAAAGAAAGACCAGAAAGAGAGAAACGGATGGGGCAGGGGTGAACCGCGGCAAAAAAGGAAAATCGTATAATCTGGCCGGATATTCGGTCCGTTGAATATCTCACGAGCTGTCCGGACGCTCGGATACCCGGGAAGTGCATCGTCGTCGGATGCACAGGCGCGTGGAGGGGGGTTGGGGCCCCCCCCGTTAATCCGTAACGCGGCTCACTGGTGTTTTTCCAGAGCCCTCTTTCCCTCTCGTCCACCCCCGTTCACCCTTCACGCCGCTGTGACACTTTATGCGTTCTCCTTTCTCCGCGTCCCGGACGTCCCCATTTTTTCGCCGAGCCTTTTCGCCAGGTCGTTTGCCGGCGAGGGCAGAGGCGGTTGCCGGTCCTAAATTCGAGGCACGAATCGCGGAAAGAGCGGACGTGTTCTCCGGGATGGTCCTCGTCCATCGACAAATACGAGTTGCAGGCGGCGGTGCAACGTCGCGACCCGATGCAACGCGTTGGAAACGGGGACGACGGGGATGCAACGACGTCCTGCACGAGTCCCGTGTCCCGGTCTCGTAGCCGGGCTCTCTCTCTCTCTCTCTCTCTCTCTTCCTGGTCGCATGGGAAATTTCACGGCCGCTAAATGTTTCACGGTACGAATCAACGCCGCGGACCGATGACGACCGTCGAGCCCGGCCCAGCCGAAATTAAATTCTACATTATTCAATGCGACCCTCGGATAACTTGTTAACCGCACGGCGGCCGCTCAACGGAACCACGACACGACGATATCCACCCGCGAACCCGCCCCACCCACGCCAGCTTTCTGTTTACGCAACGCCCGAGCGGATCCGCTCTCTCGCGAGCCGCGATAATTGCTCGACGCGACCATGAATATTGCAGACGTCCCCGCCAGACGATATTCTATGACGACCACCCTTTTTTTCAAACGAGTTTCGAGCCTTCCAGAGCAACCGGACGCGGCACCCGACGCACAGTGCGGTGTTTGGCCCGAAAAATCGGAAAAAACCTATTACAGCGTTATTTACCGGCTTAACGTTATAATTAGACAGCGGATCTTTATGCAAAATAAAAATTGACTGCTCTTTACTTTACCGGACTCAAAATTTGTGTCTTCCTCCTACGAATCATGATGTATTTCGAATGTAATCCAGTAGATTTGTACACGGCGAGGTTGCAGATCCATGTTTCGATCCTGTAGGATCAATGGTTCAGGAGTTATGCTCGCTTGAAGTTCAGCAATCTGTAGTGTTTTTGACAGGTAAGGGTGCCGCCATATCGGTTTGTAGTGACGGTCGCTTACCGAGTTAGTTAGGATTAGGTCGAGAGGGGAGAGCGGCAAAGTAAGCGGCTCGCGGTCGTCACTACAAACCAATATAGCGGCGCCCTTACCTGTCGAAAACACTGCAGATTGCTCAACTTTAAGCAACCATAACTCCTGAACCATTGATCCTACAGGATCGAAACTTCGATCTTCATCCTTGCCGGTTACAAATCTACTGAAAGAAAGGTAGGAGAAAGGTACTAATTTCGAGTCCGGTAAAATAAAGTTTACCCAAATTGAATGTTATTTCTTACCTTAATGATTAACCCTTTGCACTCGAAGCTATTTTAACACTAAAAAAAGAAAAATTAAACATTTCTTCCGATCTAGAATAATTCCATCCGCTATGATTTTTTTAAATTTCATAGATATCAAATAATAACTCGTACGATACCTAAATGTTTATAATAATATTGTAATAATGTAAACAATATTTTGAATAATGGTATACAGCAATTTTTAGTGGCGCCTCAGAATCACCATCCGAGTGCTAAGGGTTAATCCTTGCGAAGGCCGAGGCTATTTTTACCCAGACTATTGTTTGTTCGAACACTTGATTTTTGACGAGTAAATGAAACGAATAGCATTCGACTCAACAGAAAGACTAATAATTCTACGTGAACGTGTCCCCAACAATACGTTGTGGTCAACAATTCTTTCAACGGTGACATTCGCGATATCGATCGAGCATTCTCCGCGATATCTCCGGACATCGGGTCATAAATAAAGTACATAAAAGTTCAATTCAATGTTTTCCATTTAACAGTTAATGCGTCGTTGTCTACAATTCTTTTTGACGTTAGCGATATCGATCGGATATTTTCTGTCGGGGGTTTTGCTGATAGTGATTTAAATAAAGAGGAACTTTGGAACACACTTTATTATCAGACGGGAGATTTATTTGGCGATCAGGCGACGGTTTCGAGTCACGGCCGATCGAACATGGTCCGCGTGTGGAACGAATAGCTCGGCTAACGACACGATGAAATGCGAGACGGGAATCGGCGTAAAACCGTGCCGCGCGTCGGGTCGGGTCGCGTGACCCGTTGCAATTGTTAAACGCGGCGTCTCATGCACGGCTAATATAAAATTAACGAACGATTTGGGGAACAGAGTCCACGGGGCCCGACACCGGTTGTGTCGTGACGCGCTCTACAAGCCGCCCTGCACCTCGTAATCACCACTTCCCGTTGATTTATGGTTGCGAGTTCTTGCCTCCGACCCGATCCGGCCCGTGGTAAGAAAGTCGTCGCGGATAAGCGCAATCAGGCGGTTGTTGGACGATGGTCACGATACCGAGACCGAGACACTGGATACCCTGTGGACTCGCATTCATATTTCAACACCATTTAACCCTTGCTCAACCATTGTCGGATCATTCTGACCCGACGCTCTTGCAATAACCTGCGGACTCAGCTTCTATTGCGTGTGCAAATAAGTTCTTTCCCCATTTTTTCCAAATTCATTTTACGATGTGTCTCCGGTTAACCCGTTAAACTAAGTCTACAGAAACTTTAGTGTACTATATGTATTTACTATTTAAGGTGGAGTGGGATAAGTCCGCCCCAGTTTTTGCAAAGTTGGACTTTAAAGTGATGTATTTTTAGTTTGGTATGTAAAAACTTAACGTTCTTGGTATCAAACTCTTGCCACAGTTATTACTGATGAATTAGTATTATGTAGGATTCTAATTTTGCTTGAAAATGATCATTTTGATAGGATATTGTACAAAGTGTCAACTTGGACGCACTTGCCCCGAAAATGGGGCAAGTCCGTCTCTGAGAGTTAAAATGCTTTCGAACCTTGTTTCAAGTGCTACGGGCAAGAAAAGAATTATTATCAAGCCTGCTATAAAATGCTTCTTATTGCATTAAATTATATTGTTTAGTTTTACAGTTATTCGTTTTTAAACAAACAAGTACTTTTATGCTGAAATATGAAAGGGGATACAGTGATATTAAAACAAAGTTTAAAAATGCTTTCGAACCCTGTTTCAAGTGCTACGGTGCAAGAAAAGAATTATTATCAAGCCTGCTACAAAATGCTTTTTATTGCATTAAATATATTGTTCAGTTTTATAGTTACGCGTAGTAATATTTACGGGGGAAGATCATCTCAGTTTTGCTCAATAAATTAAAAAAAATACAATAAAAACGTGTTTATTTAATGTAAACCTACATCAATATTAGTTGTACTTATCTAAAATAACAACACAGAATATATATATATATATATATATATATATATATATATATATATATTAATAACTTGTAAACTACATTCAGGGTAACCTCAAAGTTGTACGTGTACCTCGCACGTGACTGTTTGGCATTGGTTGATCTAAGCGAGGAAGACACCTTTATTCTTGGGCGACATCTATATAGAATAGTTCATACTAACTTATACTACATTGATAAATACATGCTAGAGAAATTTCGTTCATATCAAAATAAAAATAACCAATTAACGGACTTGCTCCGTAGACGGACTTACCCCACTCCACCTTCTATTTTAATATCAAAAGATATTTCGACCTTGAAATTAATTTTCCGCCAGCTATCTTACACCAACCTCCAGCAAATAGAGGATGTAGAACATAATTCACATTTACACCCTGTGCAATAGATAAAATAAACTTCACGTACGATTTCCAACGCGTTATAAAATCAATGCCGGAATAAAAAAAAAAATATTCTCACAGCAGTCCAAAGCATTCGGATAAAAACGAGAAGAGCACGAATCAAATTTTCCGGAACGGTTTCCGACATAAAAATTCACGGACGCAAACCGGTTTCCGTGAAAGGGGTCGAAAGCCCGCGAACTTCGAGGACGAATAATTTATAAACGAATTCGACACCGGCAAAACGATGACTTAAACACCCCCTAATTCCGAATGCGGCGCATGATACTTCATTCCGCGCGAAATCCCGGACACGGAGGACAGCGGAAGGTGATCGATTTGATGGGGAATGAGCCGTCAGACATCGTACGTTCGCGAATCTCCAACGGACTCGCAGAGTTCGCGCGGCTGCGAATGCAAATCGCGCGTGTGTGTGTGTGTGTGTGCGTGTGCGTGTGCGGGACCCTTCGGGGGTGTTATGTGTGGGTGAGGAGCGGACACTCGTCGGAGAGCATGGTTCGAGCCCGATTACCCGGACCTATATTTCGATCACGTAACCACGGGATGCAAATCGCGATCGTCCAATTACGCGGGCACGAATCTATTTATTAATTAATATTCAAGGCGTTACGTAACGGGGATACAATCACACCTGCCACGCAGCGAGGATCGCGGAGCGTTACTCTCTTTCTCTCTCTTGTTCTCTACACCCCCACACTGTCGAAGATCCAAGGCGTACTCGTAAATCCTGGCCTGTCGTAATTACCCGGAACCGAGCCACGTCGAACGCGAACTTGCCAACGCTTTCGCGTCGTTTTGATTTATTAAGCAGCTTTCATCGCTCCGAGCAGTGACTCGCGTGGCTCGTAATTAAATCGGCCTTAAATCATAAGCTGAAAGTAACGAGGGGCTGGGCACTACTGTTTTGTTACGTCTTCGAGCGACTGGCTTTATTTATTTATTTTTGTGTGAACCGTTGTCGCGCATTTCTACGGAATTTATATGCACGCGGCGGAGGTGATACGAGAGCTTGGTGATAGATTCTTCAGTTTTTCATTTCTGCCATCTTTGTACGTAAGAAGTGATAGAATATTCTTTGAAGTTTCTCTTTACATATTGCAAGCCAGGCTCGGGAAACTTCTTCCCCACTCGTGTTTCACTACTCCCACTACCAGTGCGCAGTGTGCCGGTAACCCTACTATCAACTATTTCATATTGCCCCTACCGTGCTTTGTCCCACGTGACGGCAAGCATGTGGCCCCTTATATGTATTATCTACAATCCATACACTCCTAATCTCTCCAACCTGCTACACTCCACAGAAGTTTCACATAATAAATTATAAATAATTATAATAACGATAATAATGACAATTATAAATAGTGATTAAAGGACCAATGAAAATATAATAGATTGAATAAACTTCATGCTACAGTCATGACAAATTAAAAATGATATTAAACCTTCCTTCCAGATAATATAACGCTTTCCAAAATTTTGAGCAACTGTACAATTTCTCCATCGAATTTTACTTAACTTTTTTAAAAAAATAACAGAAACATTTGTGTGATAAGGATGAGTAATAAATTTTGGTAATTTGATGCTAGAACACTTGTTTCGTCACTCGTTATTTGACGAATTACTAAATTGTTAAATTATCTGTGTCCATTATTATTTGCGTTAATATTTTATCATTCTATTATGATTCGTTAATATTACTAATATTTTTAGTAAGTTAGTATTATTATTAGTAAGTTAATATTATGTATTAGTAAGTATCTAAATGTTCGAAATAGTATATCTCACCTTCAGTCATTTTTCCTTATTGTGTTTATCACTACGTCATAAATCATTGCGAATGTATATATTTAAATGCAGGGGCTTAATGTATACGTGTTAATTTTAATTGGCATTAGGTTGGCCATGGCGCTCAATACACGTTCATCCTCTTATCAACTATTACTCAACTCAAGATTAAACATATCTTTATGTGTATGTACACTATATTAATACACTTTATCTAATCACCACAATTTTTCCTCCTGCATTCGCAACTCAAACGACGATGCATTATACATATACACACTTGTGCAGCAAACGTAGTTTATTCATTATTGAACTTAATACTTTCTTTTCCAGCAGTTATTTAATAACGATACTACATTAATTTGTTAGCTATACTGAATAATATAATGTAACTACTTCTTCTAAAATAATTATCCAAACAATTTATTGAACATCTCTTAAATGCAGCACAGTTATGAAAAAAGCCTTTCGATAAATTTATTTATTGAGCATTTTATTTGTTGATTTATTTATTGAGCATTTTATTTGTTGATTAATTTATTGAGCATCCTTTAAATGCAGCACAGTTATGAAAAAGCCTTTCGATAAATTGTCGAATATTAATTGTTGAACATTTTGTTCTGGAATGAAAATAGAATGTAAATTCCATTATGTAGCCATCGACACGTTGCTGATCTCACTATAACAATACTTAAGTTTGAATATATGGATTGTCATTTGAACAACCGGTGAATAAATTAATGTGGTGGCGAGTAGCTTGTTAAAAGAAAACAGATCTCTTCAGAAAGATATCTGCAAATTAACAATACAATGATTTTTAATTAATTTTTATTTGTAATTAAATACGAATTATGTTCATTGGGAGGTGTTCATTCACTGGACATAGACTCGACAGAAGCCAACTGGAGAGTATCTGAATCCCTTGATAAGGTATTATGTTGTCATTGCGTGTCCTAACTCGATAGTACTTATCCGCTTCAAAGACACATCGAGGCAATAAACTGGTCGCGATCACGAGTTCCCGGGTCGGCAGAGTCAAAGTGTCGATCGTCTATCCCGTCGTCCCGGCCATGAAGCTTCACCTCTAGTAGTTGGCTGATCGGCGTGATCTTAAAATCGCCATAACCGAAGTTATATTATTGCCTGTGGTTCACGACTCCTCGAATTAGGGGGTGGCGAGGATCGCAGGCCGTGACGCTGATATAGTATCTCTACATTCTGTTCGATTCTCTGGATCTGATCCAGGGTCCCGCGAGGCGACGCGAAGTGGTCATTCAATCCACCAAGATCTCTGCGCATGATTGCGCTTGTACGCCAACTTCGACTTACAGCCATTCGAGCCGCGATTAAACGACATATATACCGGAGCCAGAGTTGCCAGATTAAGACTTGTGTTGTGTCCTCGCTCTACCTTCCCTTCCGCGACTACATTCACCAAGTTTCTGTCACATTCCGGTCACGTGACGCGTTCTTACACATCACCTCTCGTAAACTAATTCTTCTAAAGTCTCGAAGAGACTCGATTCGTCTGGTCCAATTCGGAAAGAGTTCTTGAAGGGTGTCCACGTAAATTTGCCCCGAATTGTAGTGTTCCAGTAATTCGAAAAATATCGAAGATATCAAACTGAAAGTTTGCAAGATTGAACTGCCGATCTAGTAGAGCTAGCTCCGCCGGGATTAATCTCAAGTGACAAAACAATAAAACAGTGAATGCTAAGTCCTGATTTTGGGACGATAGTGCGATTCGCAGCACCTGCTCGCTCGTAAGGGGTGCGTAATGGCGAGGGTGGACCCTGAATAGGGTGGACAAGAAGGGGAACCAAGGTTCCGGGACGACTGGAAATGAACAAGACCGGAGACGCTGCGTAATGACGCGTGGAACGTCTCCGTACGAGAAAGTAATTGGACGCCCGGCTCGCCTAACTCTCGGCCCAGACTACCGAGTTCCCGGTCCCGCTTTGATGAATGGGAGAACGTTCGATTGACTGAGCGAGCCCAGCACTGAAACTTCGTCTCTGATTGATGTTTCTTGAGCCGGGGATCGCAAAGAACTTCTAGCTCTCATTGATTATTGGACAGTTTAAATAGTTCGTGATTCACCATTCAGCCAGTGGGGGACAACATTCAGAACTTATTATTCTTTGGCGGGTCTGGCCGCCTGTGTATGATATTGTGGGCGTTTTTGTGATTAGGCTGAGGGTTTTTGTGCATTCGCAGAGATATACAGTAATTATGTATAGCAACTGGTATTGCAATGTTCATATTGCATTCATATTGTACATCACCAACGTACATCACCAATGTACATCACCAATGTACATCACCAATGTACATCACCAATGTACATCACCAATATACATCAGCATTGTACAATGATATTGTACATCAATACAATATTGTCAATCAACACAATACAATATTGTACATCAACACAATACAATATTGTACATCAATAGAATACGATATTGTACATCAATAGAATACGATATTGTACATCAATAGAATACGATATTGTACATCAACACAATACAATATTGTACATCAATATATTAAAGATTAATATATTGATGTTTAATATTGTATTTTGTATTGTACGTTAATATTGTATATTATATTGTATATTAACAAATATACAAGTTATAGGAAATATATTTATAGCAACTACGAATCTAAAATATGTAAGAAAGTGTTTCGCATTTAATTTTGATAGAAGAAACTTTGAAATAAAAGAAAATTGTTTTCGGTATCCTGAATGATACAAAATATAGATTAAGAGGATTGGAATGAACGTCTGCGATCCACAACATATCGCCATTATTAATTGCTAGACTGTGGATTTTATAAAAAAATTAACTTGTTGAAATATGAAACAGAGAAACATATAAAAAATCTAACAATATTGTTATGTTGTTTTCGACGTAAAAATACTATTAAGGGATGAAATAAATTTGTATTCAACTGCTGCCTCCCATAACCGATGCAGAAAGATCCGCAGTCTATTAATTACCAAACATAGACTTAAGATAATAGTTAATGAATGACTTGATAATTCCTTATGATAAAAATAAAATATAAGTGTTAATTTTGTAAATTAACAGATGCTACGAATGCATGAACATCCACAAAATTATTTCTGTGATATTGAAAATATTAAGAAAAAAAATACATTTCTGTTTCACTGCAGTTCGTTGAAATTAAGATAGCAAACTGTCAGTTTAATTATAGAGCACATTAAGATTTACAGTCTACTAATAATACATCGATTTAACGTCGACCTAACAAGTGCGTCGTTAGGGCATCAAGTCGCAAATAAGACGGCTCGTTTATCCCCCACTAGTTCTTCAGCTACTACGTTAATTGCAGAGAAAATTGTTGCCTCGACGTTGCGGTATACTTTTTGCGTGAGCAGTAGCACGACCGTAAAGTGCATTACGATTACAAGAGAAGAGTGGGGTCGCGGAATAACAATAAAATTCGACCAAGTTCCGAGCACGTTCATGCACAAGAGAGTAATTTATTCTTTTTTTCTTTTCGGTGGAAAAGAAAGGTCGATTTTCTTGCAGGACCTCTGACTCTTTTAAAATATCTATGTAAAATCTTGTAGACACAATGAATTGTTCTTAAAATCATGATGATAATGTTTATGTGCAATTCATTAAAAAGATTTGGATGATAAATAAATGCTCACGTACTTCCTGTATATTGCAATTAATATTTCGTCAATTTCTGTAAAAAATCTAAAGATGACAATTGACAATAACAAAAATTTTGTTTCTTCAATTATCATTTGTTTGTTAGTGTTTGGTCAATCGTTTGATCAATCGTGCGGGACAGTAGGCGTTCCGTTTGACGTGCGATGCGTTCGAAACCACAGCACCGGCAACAAAACCGAGGATTCCGTGGCGCGCGTTCGTCGGATAAGAATCCGGGAGACCGTTTCGCCTCTCTCGAATAAATCCGCTGGTGGAAAGGACCAGAGCTCCGGCGAACGAGCCACCGGGACGGATAGCGATGGTGGTCGGTTCCGCAAGCTGGAGCTCGTCGGGCGAAAAGGGTTACGCTTCGAGGAGAATAAGGACGGGAACAACAGGGCAATAAAGCGGACGAAGGCGAGGGTGAAGCACGAGAGGGCAGAGTAAACGGAGAAAGATAGATGAAGGGAGCGAACCGAGCGAAAAACCCGAGGACAAAGCGGGAGTGGGTGGGGGATCGAGGGGGTTGGAAAAGACTAGGGGGTGGGGGGATGAACGGGGTACGAAGGGTGAGTCGGGTGTCGGGCTAACTTGACGACGGAGCTGCACTATGTTATCCCTCAGCCGTAACCGAAGAAGAAGCGGAGGAGCAGAGGCGTGCCTCGTACCTCCTTACAAACTGCCGAAACTTTGACTACCACCATCCTTCCAACCTTCCGACTACTGGCTGCTAGCTAGCTGCTGGCTTTACGTGGCAGCTTGCACGCCTCGCCGCACCACACACGCCCTTTCCTTTCGCCGGCGCGTATGCGCGCCGTCAAGGTCTATTTTCGAGAGCTACAGTAGGCCAACGCGGTTCTAGATTGGAAAAGAATTAAATTTTGGACAATTTTTTGTCATTTAATTCGCAGTTGGTTCGTGCTCTTAGATCGCTACAGATCTTGAAATGAAATGCCTTTTACTTGCAACGATTTTTTAAATAACGTGATGTACAGGGTGCCCTAGGTTTTAACGGCCGAACTTTGTTAAAAAGTAGAAACTGAATGTTGACGATTAGAAATGTTGACAATCGATCAGAAATGTTGGCAATCGATCAGAAATGTTGTCAATGCTCTTAATCAAGATTTAAGTGTATAGCCCATTTCTGGTAACATTAGTAAGATACAAGATTAGTTCATCCCTTACAAGATCTCTTTCTAAATCCTCATATAAAAATTGGTGAACATCAGCACTTGTTAAAATAGAATTTCATCCATCAGAATTCCTTCAATTGCCTGGTCATTATGAACTTTTTACCACGTTTCTATTAGCTTGCCGAGTTGTCGTTGTTGTTGTTGTTGTTGTTGTTGTTGTTGTATGTGTAAAATCTTCTAATCGAATTTTAAACCACTTCCCGATGAGCTAGAGACGTGAAACTTTAAGAATAGCTCAGAACTGGATTACAATTTAATATCAAAAAACAAATTTGAAAAAAGATCTGTGCGTTCAGGAGAAAAATGTGTTTAATATTAACGGTCACACCTCGTCGCGCGACGCCCGGTAGTACGTCATCGCGTTCAGCGATCCCCACTCCGCGCGCCAGCGCTCCCTACTCCACTACACGTTCCCACTCCGACTCATCCCCACTCCACTGACCCATTTCGCACCGAAGGAGCTCAATCAGTGTGGTGTTCCGTTTATTCAGTTCCATTTTGAACAATTTCGGACTCAAGCGCGATTTTTAAAAAATTCTTTTTTATACTCAAGATCTCGCGAAGGTTCTACTGTTATACATGGTTTTCCTCTAACTACTTCCCTGCCATAAAAATAAGATGCTCCAGAAAGTTACGACAAAAATAGGAATTGTACAGGGCTTACACTATTGTCTTTAGAAAATTGGCTACAACTTTTCTGCAGCGGAAATGTAGCTGACAACTATACCCCTCCAACGGTATAAAATTCTTGCGTAATTCTCCTGCTATAAGATTTTATAGCTAAAAAGCAAAACGTGTTCCACCTTTACGACGGTCCCTTACATATTCAAGAAAAGTCGTCGAAGGATTCGAGCGGTCTCGTCAGATCTCCAGAGTCCTGGAGCATCCTAGGATTAATCCCATCTAGAACCTAGCCTCGAATATTGCGCGTGTAGAACAAGGAGGGGAATCGGTTCGGCAGCATGTCAGTGCGCTATAATTCGAACGATCTTCATTCTCGCGGATGTCGCCCTCGAGGGAAGGATGTTCGGTTCGGAATAGTGTCTCGTTCCTGGAGGATAGCTCTGGACCCGCGAATCCGAAAGTTTGCTGACTCGCAGGTATCGCTGCGCTGGCCGGTCTCGCGACGGATTAAAAAGTTGCTTATTTGCAAATGGAACTTTCGCGTCTTCGGGTATTGTGTTTACCGGGGAATATATTCCGTTCCGGAGTTAAAGCGAGTCTGCGGAGGAGCAAAAAGCCGGCTTCCGCGGATCTGCTGAATTTCATTATTTAAGTTACGTGTACGGAGGGGGGGGGGCGGCACCGGGCGCGGGTACGTGTACCGGGTACAAGTGTTTGAATAATGCATTCAGCGTGATGTACACGAAAGCCGCATTTAGAAAACGCTTTAATACAGACGTTCGCGTCCGTCCATCCGACGACTTCATAATTTCGGCGCCTTCGAAACGATCGAATGTGTTCCGCAACGTTGATGGACGTCGCGCTTTTGTACGTCCATCGTTTTCCGAGACACCGTATCGCGTCCCTACCCGGAATTTTTCGCGGTAATTGATCGGGGAAACCGGAAACCGTGCGCGTAACAGTAAACCATCACGCGAATCCTATGGAAATACTTCATCCCCGGATTTTAATGAATACGTTAAAACATCTGGAAAAGAGGGAGATCATTATTATATTTAGAGGTAGAGTTTCGACGGAAAAAAACGGGAACTGTTTCGACAACACTGTAATGCGATGCTGCCCGGTATTTTATTCCATATGGGCGACGCTTGCATTCGATATATCGTCGTACTAACACGCTTCGGGAATGGTATACTATTTTTGTTAAATTTAAATGACACTTTAATTCAGGTCCGGGCGACTTACTTCCCCACTGTCGCTTTACGACTCATCCATCCCTCATTTCTCGAACTGACACCTGTCCCTCGGTGTCAAATTGACACAGTGACAAAAGATCGATGAAATAACAAGGTAACAATTATTTTTCGATGTCCTTTTATTCAAATCTCTTTTATTCAAATATGTCCACTGCTTTAAATTGTACGTACCCATTTCTGTCGTAAACGCATAACATTTCCATCTATTCCCAAGGTTATTAAGATACTTCTTCAAGAGTTTGAAGTAAGTGTAACGCTATATCTGTCTTGATTTTGAATAACGCTATATCTGTCTTGAAAAAGATTTTATGTGATGAAATAGTGTGTTTGTTTTATCAGATTGCGATATTTATGCATTTATGGGAGAAATTACTGGATCAAATGTAAAACAGTAAAAACATTTAGGGAATCAGAACAAAGACTGGTTTATTTGTTTGAACATATTAAATTACTAAAAAGGGAAACGAACGTCATTTTTATTTAGTAACAAAGTTACATTGATATCTTCCACTCTTATGTTTTTATATTAATTTTAACATGTACGGCTCTTGTTTGGTGACTATGGATTTTGTGCATTCGTGACAAAAACGAGTAGAGGTGAAATTTAAAATAATCACTGAAATTATTAAACGAAGAATGAAGTGTCTATTTGGCTCCTGTTTCTTGCAATTGATGCAGACAATTTTTATTTAGTATAAAGAAATCTCTACTCTACAACTTTTCCCAAGTCTGCAATTAAAAATCGCGGAATCCCCATTTGGTGTTCGATGGACGCGTATTTCGGAGCACCCTGTGTGTAAAAGCGATCTCGTTCCCCAGAGGCTTCTCCATCGTCGGGTGCTAGACGGTGGTCGGGAAAATCCAATCGCTTCCCGACGATATACGTCTTTGTAACTCGATAAGTCGCCCGGGTAATACGGCGGAGGGCCTTAGGAAGAAAATTTCGACGTCCGGCGAGTAGGATGGAGCCAGAAAGAGTAGGGGAACGGAGAACGAAGTTTGGAGGGGGAGAGGGGGGGATGGGGCGATAGAACGAGATCAAAATCCGGAAATCTTATCCTTGCCTCGGATATTCGGATGCGGCTGTTCACGTGCTGGTGGAGAACACGTGACGCGGCGATTCAAACGAAACTGCGACGTTGCGTACTGGTCCGATATCGTCGAAACCGCGGAAAAAATCGAAATCAATGAGATTGAAGGTATCTTTATGCAAGAGCCAAGTAAGAGTTCTCTCTTTAATCAGTTTAGTACGTTGGAAATGATACGTTTTTGTCTGAACGATGATACGTTTGTCTGAACCAGAACGATGATACGTTTTTGTCTGAACGAGAACGACGATACGTTTTTGTCGGAACGAGAACGATGATACGTTTTTGTCTGAATGAGAACGATGATACGTTTTTGTCAGAACGAGAACGGTGATACGTTTTTGTCTGAACGAGAACGATGATGATACGTTTCTATCTGTATGAGAACGATGATGATACGTTTCTATCTGTATGAGAACGATGATGATACGTTTCTGTCTGAACGAGAACGATGATGATACGTTTCTGTCTGAACGAGAACGATGGTGATACGTTTTTATCTGAACGATGATACGTTCGTTTTTGTCTGAACGATGATACGTTAGTTTGTCTGAACGATAATACGTTTGAAATAAAATTTGGCGAAATCAACAACGTTAAGGGCAATTTTCATCCTTTCAACGTGGATGCTGTCCGATAGAAAAATGTTGAATGTTTTTCCTACATTTCACATAAATTTTATTAAACAGAGGTTCGAATCAACATTTAAAAGTTACGCAAATGTGGTACGGATTGCTCGATTGCCTTCAAATTTGGTGCACGTCATTTTCTCAAGGTTACAACTTAGGGTGAGACCAGCAGATCAAGACATGTCCTTACTCTACATATTCTCCCTCTACTCACCACCTCGGTCACGTGACACGTCTCGTCTAGGGTAACTTTCCCCTTCAATTCGCTCCCTCCCCTCATCTGAAAACACGGTTCTAACTCCGAGCAGGATTGCGATATGTTTCCGAGCAGGATTGAGGGATGGTCGATAGAAAATTGAAGAAATGTGGGCTTGGGGATCGCCTCATTTTCGGGATATCGCATCGGTGACTTGTCGTTTCATTCTACCCGGTTCCAAAGCCACGTCTTTCCGGCGTTTCCCGCGGGATCGCAAATTTCCAGCGAACCGCGAACTCCATTCAGCGCGCGAACCATATCTCCAGCCCGGATGGAACGAGGCGGCAGCTCGAAGCTCGCCCGTAGAATGAAATTCGACCGAGAAGTTTCGATTATTATAAGATCAAAGGCATCTGCCGGGATTATCTGGGACACCGAGGCTTAATAAGTCCGGTGAATGCGAGAACGCGGCAAATAAAACGGCGCCCGCCGCGTTCGTTCGCTCGATCCCCCGCTCGGGTCGAATGAGACTCTCTCGCTGCATAACGAGATCAAAATCTTATCTCTTGAGACAGGCTCCGCAGACGACGCGTTCGACGCGTTCGACGCGTTCGACGCGGGCTCTGCGAGAGCCGGGAGCTCCCGTCACGAGAAAAACCCCTCCTTAGCGAGAGATTTACTACGATTCGCCGTGATTCACTCGCGCCGTTCCGCTCGCCGTGCAAATTTCGAAATGATAGAGGTTAAAGGGCGCTTTTCTTGACTCGCAACCCTCTTTTCAAAGCCTTCTGCCTTCTCTGCGCACTCCCTTCGGATAAACCAAATCTGTGTTATCGAAATTCTCACGTGGACGGTCTGTTGTGGGGACGCTTTAATAATGTAAAGTTATACTAAAGTAGAGTAAATTTAATTCAACACGTATTGTCACAATACAAAAAGTAAGAGTATACAATTATATAATTATAATTCTTTATTATATTGCGTAAATAACTCTCTCTCTCTCTCTCTCTCTTCAGTGTAAATATTAACTATAATAAAGCAAAATTTGGTATGTTCACTAATTCGATTTCCAACGCCTTAATCAAGAGACTGTTATTTTCTCGTGTAATTGAGACGTCAATTACCGTCAATCATTGTCGTCGTTGATTTCCCTTCCTCCTGCGAGCATAATGTTATAGTACCATTGATTTGACGGTTGATTAACACGTGTCAGCGCGATATTTCAAACGGAGCAACACACAATTGTTCCAGACAAGTCGGAAGCATAAATATTATTGGGAATGGAGATACTACTAGGAAGCGCGCAATTTCCGTTTACAGTAAATTCTCACCGCGAAAAATTGGACAATCTCGACCCGATCGGAATTAATATCATATACGTCCCACGGGGTCGTGATTAATTGACACAATGATAAAATTGGACTCGCCGGACACCAATTCTTGCGGCATCGGTGTTATTTATTGGCGCTGCCGTTTTATGCAATTTCTCATAGGACGATACTGTAATCCTTCACTAATTAATATTTCTTGTTATTTCATTAAATAGCCTAACTCCTCCAGCACAATCTTTGCTCAATGAAGTATAATATCAATTATCGATCATGCACAGTAATGCACACCCTTATAAGCAATGATTTTTGGGACAGCCTGTATAAGCGACGATTTTTGGGACAGGCTGTATAAGCAACGATTTTTGGGACAGCCTGTATAAGCAACGATTTTTGGGACAGCCTGTATAAGCGACGATTTTTGGGACAGCCTGTATAAGCGACGATTTTTGGGACAGCCTGTATAAGCAACGATTTTTGGGACAGCCTGTATAAGCGACGATTTTTGGGATAGCCTGTATAAGCGACGATTTTTGGGATAGCCTGCATAAGCAGACGATTTTTTGGACAGCCTGTATAAGCGACGATTTTTGGGACAGCCTTATAAGCGACGATTTTTGGGACATCCTGTATAAATGATTTTTTAGATAGCCTCTATAAATTATTGTTTTTGGGACACCCTGTATAAGTGAGGATGTTTAGGAGCATTCACAGCTTTGTTTATCAAAACATATCTTTGAAGGCACTTTCTTGACTCACCTCAGGGATCACCCTCCTTTTTCTTGCATTCTTTCTGGGACACCCTGTATTACCCTATGGAATAAAGATGTACCATCATCGACAGCAAACGATTTACGCTTCCCACCACATGGCCGATTCACGGTGACTACTGTCCCTGTCTCATTGCCCAGAATCTGCCAAGTGGTTGGCGAACACTATGGCGAAGGGATTACGAATACGTATATGTATGTCACGTGTCCGCCGCGCCATCCCGGCCCGTGATAATTTAGAATTGGTGCCTCGGACAGCCTGAACTTTATGCATCCGCGCTGGCTGCCAATGTTCCCGCCCACCTTTCGAACTCGAAATACTTATTTCATAGGAGCAGCCAACGCTGAATGTCTTCGGGGGAGACGTGTTCTATGTTAAAGACTACCTTTGGCCACGGTCTATGTGGTTCCGACTATTTAAAGGGCGACCTCATTTCCTCTTGAAACCGAAACTCCTCCCACTGAAGAAATCACTGGAGAATGCAAGAGCTTTGGAATCTGCGTGGAGGTTTTTACGGGGAAATTTGTACGTGTAACAATTGTGGGCATAGACTGCTCCGTGGGGCTTTGACTTGTCGAATGAGACCACGCCTACTACGTGGGATAGTGTGTACAGAACAAGGGTTTTCAGATCTACATTTTTAGGAGATGCTTGATTTAGGCATTTAAGGCTCGACATGAGCAGAGATTTCCCTGTGGGGCATTGCACATAGCTATGTAGAAGTCGAGGGTAACGAAACCACGCCCACTCGGAGTGTTCTGCACTGAGAAACTTCAAAACTCTAAAGGGTCTTCGTACTTCAGATGCTTGTGAACTATAAAGTTTAGGCTTAACATGAACATAGATTGCCCTATGAGGCACTCTTAGTCCTGTAGGAGTGAGGAGTAACGAAACCACGCCCATTCAGAGCACTTTACACGGAAGAACTACAAAACTAGAAAGTCTTCGTACTTCAGATGCTTATGAGTTGTAGAGTTTGGGCTTAACATTGACATAGATTGCTCTGCAAGATACCCTTAGTTTTGTATGAATGGGGAGTAACGAAACCACGCCCACTCGGGGCAATCTACAAAGAAGAACTTTAGAACAAGAACGTTTTCATAGGGTCTTCAGAATTTAGATTTGAAAGAGCTGTAGAGTACAGAACCATGGGGCAAATAGGTCTGGCTCCGACGAAGTCAAGAGCAATGAAGCCACGCCCACACAGATCATTGCACGCCCACAGAGATCATTGTATTAAAAACAACAATAGGTCGAATATTAAATACTCTGTGAAAATTTGAAAAATAAATTGTCCGCGGTTCAACATAATAGAAGTTGTTGCGGACAATCCCTGCGTTCACCGCAAGACGAAGCAAGTATGGAAGTGTAAAAGTTCCATGGGATTTTCAAGTATCGACGGCGGTTTGCTAACTCGTTAATCCGCCAGTGGCAGTAGGTCATCCGGTAGTCCGGTGTCAAAAGGCTGGTTACCCTGGGAACCAGTTAATCTTTTTCTCAGCCTGTAGGGACGCAAACCGGTACGTGACTCGCGGGACAGAGCGGCGGGATGGGTAAACTTTTATTAAAAATCTAATTGGATCGGAGCTCGGGGCCCGAGGGCTATTTCACCTTCGTTCTTTCCTTTTTCACCGTTCCACCGGAGCTTCGATAAGCTCGCCGCGACTAAGCGAGGATGTGATCGTCTCGCCTTTATTCGGCCGCGCACCGGCCTAATGTTGCTTTATCGATTTGCCTTCGAATTATTCCGCCGCCGCCGACGACAATGCCAAGAATTTAATCATTTTTATCAGGTACTAGAATACATTGCAAAAATATGTTACAAACGACTCAAGTGTTGGTAACAATGCTCCCACAGTACAGCATCAACTACAATTGTTCATAATCATATTCTAGAATAAAGGTACCTATTACTGTGGGTGTACCTATTACTGCTACCTATTACTAGGTTTGTACCCGAGACGACTGCAGATCGAAGTTTCGATCTTGTAGGATCGATGGTTCACAAGTTATGCTTGCTTAAAGTTGTGCATTTTTCGGGTTTTTTGAGAGGTAAGAGCGCCGCCATATTGGTTTGTAGTGATCTAGGTGGTAGTTTGTTTGTGATTAGGTTGGGGGGGGGGTGGCGTCGAAGTAAGCGACCCGTGGTCGTCACTACAAACCAATATGGCGGCGCCCTTACCTGTCAAAAACTCTGCAGATTGCTCAACTTTAAGCAAGCATAACTCCTGAACCATTGATCCTACAGGATCGAAACTTCGATCAGCAGCAGCCCCGGGTACAAATCTACTGGATTACATACTAAATACATCATAATTTATAGGAGAAAGGCACAAAGTTTGAATCCGGTAAAGTAAAGTTTAACCCATTTTTTACTTGGTTGATTGAACAAATTCTCATTCCGACAAAATTGCGTATACATTGTTTTCTCGTTTGATAGGATGAATTCATTTCGCCCGGACTTTTTCCTCATCACGCCAGATACGGGATAATAACAATATATTAATATATCGATTACGAATGTTTACAATTAGAAGCGAGAGTAATCGTAAAGTGAAAATGAGAAGATGAATAACGCAGTGTTCTCCATGCTATTGATCATATTCAAATATGTATACACCAGCTAATTCATACAGTAATACACCTGTTTTTTTATTATATTATGCACCAATATATTTTAATTATCCTTCCGTCAGAAGCAGCTGTTCAAATTGATACACGTTAAACGATTTCGTTATGCAATTTCAAGCGAAGCGTATTCAGCCGTGCATCTTCTTAATTATGTCCATCCTTTTTTTAACTAATCAAAAGTGAGCGGCAGCTAATTCAGAATAATATTTCAACGGTTTAACAATCACTCATTAAAATAATTATTAGAATACTTAAAAAAGTCGTGCTAAACAATCAGACGCTTAAAAAATAACGATTTCGTTTCACGAAATACAGCTCGTAAAATTTTAAATATTTAAAAAAACTCTCAAGGAGGTAAAAAAATGTTTTACACATTATTTTTATTCGTTATATTCCCGTCACTGTTACAATGGTGCAAGCTACCAAGGTTTTGCTGGACATGGAGTTAACGTTACACAACTCCGCTATTTTTTAACATTATGTAACGAAAAAAATATGAACACGAAGGGAGAATGTTGCCTGATGGTCCCTAAAAATATCTATTTTTCTTACAGTATCTTTATACGCGGAATAAAATGTTAGATTCCCTCACAGGGTTGTGTGCCGCCTAAAAATAATGAATAGAACACGAGAGCACGGAACACAAGTCGCAATTATTTCGGGTATCAGACTTCATCCCTGAATGGTTGATAATATACTCGGGTGTTCATCGATGGCGTACTCGAACGCGGCTCTGCACAAATCGCGCGAAAATACTTACGTTCGCCACCGAAACTGGGTAACAACCGAATCACGGACATTCGAGGCAGCTGAAACAGGAGAAAGCCCTTAACCAAAACAATTTAGGGGCCCCGGCATTTCCACGGAAACGTTTCGGATCGTGTGTAGCTCGTGTCGCTCGTGCATCCCCCCAGCCCACCGACGGGGGCGCAGGAACCGCGTTCGAAAATTAACGGGCACGTACGTCAAACGGATATCCTGTCCGCGTAACGACCGAGCGACTGTAATTGAGGATTTTAACGTTGTTTGTGTCAGGTGCAAATGAAACATACCCGGTGTCGGACTTTTCTGCTTCTAGCCCAATTAGCTTGGGGTCGCGGACCGCGCTGGTCGTTTCGCCGGCTGTTTGTTAAGCGTTTCGCGGTCGCGTTACAGCTGTATCTCGTTTCCGACGGGGAATAACGCGTCGATAATATCCTGCCAACGTTAATGAATTTGCGGCGAGGATGCAAGCAGCCAACTACAACCCTTAACGTGTGTTTTTCACTGGGAACGATGTCTCTTTTGTCTTGGCCACCGACAGAACTGAATTAGGCGAGATATCTGACCAAATTTTAGATCACCCTGTACAGTTTTGAGAGCTTAACTTTGATTATTATTTATTCTTAATTTCAGCCCCAAGGCCAAGGCAATCGGTTTACAATTTTCTAATGTTTAACCCACCCTTCCATTCTTCATACACTGAAAACGAGGTGCTACGCGATTCTACTCTCTTCTAATTGTGCCACATAGTTACACTCAAGTATATACTGTGATTCCCCCTAATATTCGGACACTCTTGAAAACACCATAATTTTTTCAATATTGGACTATGCGGTTTGAACATCTTTGGGAAGCTAGAGCAATTAGTTTACTACGGCATGTGAAACGAAGTTCTTTCAAAAATTGCATTTGGTCGGAATCGTAGAGAAAATACTAAAAGTTGCATTTTACAACTTTTTTATGCGGGCCTATATTGAAATTTTAAGAAATACGTTTTGTAGATCTGTGTCGAATATATGCACTGTGAAAGTTTCATGGAAATCGGTTGATGCGGGACAAAACAACAGGCATTGAAAGATGTAAGAATCCCGGAATTACTGCAGTTGGAGGGCGAAAATCGTGAAAAACTGCGATTTTTACCATCTTTAAACGTTTGTAGCTCATTACAACGTCGACCGATTTTCACGAAATTTTCAGAATATGTTTAATTGATACAGATCTACGAAACGTGTTCTCCAAATTTTCCATATAAGCCCACATAAAAAAGTTGGAAACTACAACTTTTAGTAGTTTCTCTGCAATTCCGACAACTTGCAGTCGTTTTTCAAAAATTTTCGTCACGTTGTGTAGTAAACCAACTGTTCCAACTTCTCAAAAAAATGTCAAGTCGTACATTCCAATGTTAAAAAAGTTTTGGTGGTTTAAAGAGTGTCCGAATATTAGTGGGAGTCACTGTATGTGTTGTACTAGTTTTAAACATGTAGTAACTTTCTTACACGTTAGAAAATTTGACTGATAGACGTATGGTATAATATAACTTCGCACTGAACCTACCGAGCACTAAAAGCGATTAAAATGTTTTAGAATATAGAAATGTGTGACGAGGCTCTACTTATTTATATCTTGTGCAATTTTTATTACAATATGTGTTTGGATGAAGAAATTTATCAACTCAAGTTCAACGTAAGCAATTTCATAATTTCAATAATTGCAGAATAAAAAAATATAAAACCGGTCATATGACCGGCAGTGGTAGGTTTAGTGTTAAAAATGCAGAAGCTATTTTTGATACGGACGATGTATCACGTTTAAATATCCGACGTAAGTTTAAATTAAAACACAGTGAACAGACTATAAATTACGATGTAAAATCATAAATAAAATATGAAATGTAACGGTCCAATTTGTTCGATGAAATATGTACGAACTAATGCTATAACGCAACTTGTAAAACAGAAAATGACATTTATTCAAAGCGAATAATAGTTATTTGTAGCTGAAACGTTGGCTGGAAATGCCCATTTTCAAACAAGTTATATTTTTTCTTGAATTAATAACTAATGCTCTCTGCTACAGGCATGTGTAAGATCTCGTAAAATCAACAAGATTTAATTTGCTGTACGAACTATTCAAATGAACATGTTGACCATGACTTTGAAACAGGAACGACTTCATTATCTATGCATCATAGCACGATCTCGATCTAGAATTTAAATCTAATCTCGTTTGTCTTCATTTTCTCGCAATTGAGGTGTCAAACGAAAAAATGTTATTTCTTTTTATCGACGTATTTTTACCAGGGACCAAAAATAACAGTCATTCTAAAATTGTCTACGATAAAAAATGTACACAAAATATAAAGAAAAAAATTCGAAGAACAAAATGATTATATAATATCAATTTTTATACTTTTTGGTTAGAAATAACAGTTATCAGTGTCCAAAAATTGGATCCTCCTGGATAACTGTTATCGATGAAGAAAAACTGTTTCGATTGTTCAAAGCAGTTATCGATGAGAGAAGTTCATTTCGATCGCTCGTAACAGTTATCGATGAGAGAAGAATCATTTCGATCACTCATAAGAGTTATCGATGACGGAAGAATCATTTCGATCACTCATAACAGTTATCAATGAGATAAATTTATTTCTATCGCTCATAACAGTTATCGATGAGTGAAATCTATTTCGATAGCTCATAACAGTTATCGACGATCGAATTTCCGTTCACTTGTTCATAATAATTATTGATGAGAAAATTAATTTTGGTTGCTTATTTAATTATTGAGTTGTTTACGGATGGAGCAAGCCTGTGAAATTCAGTCAGAAGGTTTCGTACAACAAGATGAATCAACAGACTATAAGAACGACACAAAATCTGTTTGTTTGTCACATTCAATTTTGATTGCAACAATTATTTCTACGTATAAAAAATATATTTCATAATTGGTGGTCTACCATTTAAAAGTTGTACTATTTAGTAATAACTATTACAAATTTCCTTCATCAATAACTGTTATGAGCGATCGAAATAAATTTATGATATTTCATCGAATAACTGTTATGAGCGATCGAAATAAATTTCTCTCGTCGATAACTGTTATAAGTCATCGATATGAATTTCTCTCAACGATAAAGAAGTGTCGGTTACTTATAATCCTTATCTGTAACCAATACGATTTTAGTCGACGAAATATTTGTTATTGTATGCCTTGTTTTCTTTTTGATTATAACAGTTATGGTCCCTGATTTTTACTAGGATCTGTGGCATGTACCCATCGGATCGGGACTTAAAAATTAGCGACACCCGGGTATTCGGGAATTTCGGGTACCCGAAGTCGAATTCTACTAGAAACATTGAGCTACGAAAAAAAGTTCTAATCACTGAAACCGTGGAATAAATCGTAGAGTAAGGGCTTAATAGAAACGAACCATTTCTGAAAAACTGCCAACACCAGGTGTTAAACGTGTTAATTCGAAGGGAGCGCTTGATAAGAAGAGTTTCGAGGTCGGAGGTGGGTTCATTTTCCAGCTGAAGTTCGGTGCGCGCGGCGTAATTGCGACGCGATTTGTAATACGATCCGAAATTTATGGTTTATAATTTAGAAGACGGTGGGCGGGAGAATCCCGAATAATGCGCCGGAAGATTGGGGAGTTGTGGGCGAGGGTGGTGGATGGGTGCGAGTTCGGTTACCACGGCTAATTGGAAGAGACGAGGAGGAGGCCTCTCGGTTCGCCGCGATAACGTTACAAGCCGGAAAGTAAGTTGGTAACGTGTCTGAGTTGGCTGGCGAGCGACATCCAGAGCAGAGCCGAGAGCAGATCGGAAGCGGAACAGAGCGGAGCCGAGCAGCAGATCGGAGCAGAAGCAGAGCTGCAGCAGAGGCTAGCCAGCCGGTTCCGGCCGAATCGTAAAGTAACTTCGAAGGAATTACGAGGGGACGAAGATTACTTTGCGCCCTGGTCCGCCTCGAATTTCGCCAAATTCGCCGGCCAATATAACGCATGACGAGACTGGCGAACTAACTTTGAAAAATTCCTTTTCCTCGAGAAATTACTTTCCACGCGGGGTGGCGCGCGAGCGAGCGCGTTCGCGAATATTTTAATTGCGTGTACCTGCATATTCAGCGCCGTCGTGTTCGGCGAGCTCCGTGGCCGGGAATATTCCTGACTCGTTTCCAGAAAATTTGCAAGCGGCGAAGGACCGTGGCGAGATCCCGATAACCGGAAGTTTCGTTCGTTATGTGCCCGCACCCTTCGCACTCACCACCCTGGAACATTATCTACCGTCGCACGCGGAATTTCTTTCGCGACTGTGTCCGCGGACTGTTTCGCACCGACGCGCGCTTCTGATCGATTATGTTTGGCTTGATACACTATCATTGTGGCGGGCTGAGAATCGTAGTAGTTCAAGTCGCATACACTCGCCGCGGAAAGTATGTCGATTTTGTGTCTGTCGAACCAATCGCGGACAGAAGAATTTATTGTTGAACCGTTATCTAGTGACGTGTGCAATTAAGTTGACAGATTTTTTCGGCTACGTTCTACTCTCATTTGTTCAAGTTTTAATATGTAGAACATGTTTTTCCCGGTTTCACAAGATCAATTTGATAATGTCATGTTTATATTATTGCACTTTAATTATTTATAATTACTTGGATATATGTACCGGGCTGGAAAGAAAGTTCGTAGCGTTCTCAGATTAAGAGTCGAAGATAAAATCAAGCTATTTATTCATATGTATATTCAATAACACGAGAAGTTACCTAAAAAATGGCGAGAAGTATTAGAATGGAATAGAAAATATGTTATTGAATAAATCTATGAATAAAAATTTGAATTTTAGCTTTCAATTTCAATTTACAAACGCTACGAACTTTCGTTCCAACCCAATGTAACAGGTCTGGGCAACTTGTGGCTCGCGAACCGTAGACGACTCCTCTCTCCTTACTCGTGGGTCCTCCCCACCAAACTGCTGTGGAGTGTAGGAGGGTGGGGAAACTAAGATTGTATACATAATGCATATAGGAGGCCGTATCCTCAGTCACGCGACGCAAAGCACTGTAGGGGCAATCAGAATTGCCAGAATAAGACTTGTGTCCCGACTCTAGCTTCCCCTTCTGCTCTCCACGCATCTTCCGCGACGGTCACGTGACGCGTTCCGGGTCTCTGTCGTGCATGTGTTCGGTACTGACAGAGAGAGGTAACTTACCCCTTCAATTCGTGCTCCCTCCCCTCATCTGGCGACTTTGGGACCAATATGAAATAGTTGACAGTGGCGGAACAGGTATACTGCTAGTGACAGTCGTGAAGCGACAGCAGAGAAGTTGCCCTGGCCCGGTCTAGATCCTCTAGAGGAAATTCATCAAAAAGAAAACTTCATCACTATAGACCAAGTGTCAATTCTCTCCTGTCATAACGCACATCGTTCTCCGTCTGACAAACCTTTTTTATGGTCTTACTATCAGGTTTACTGCCTCAATATATCGGTGTGTATGTACTCGAAACCATCAACACAGTGACTTACAAAAGCTAGTAAAACCAATGACTCTACTAATAGAAGCCTAGGCACCTATTAAGGCACACAGGTCGTCAACATTTCTTCAGAACTGTCCAATAAGAACAGCTGTAACTCAGTTCAGCTGGAATTTCCCCAGTGTGTCACGATACTCTTTGTTGACCGCAGGAACCAAATCTCTCTTTATGGGTTTGCTGCGTTTACTACCTCGCTACATCGCTATCTGTAGGTACAACATACTCCCAAAGAAATACGACACGTTATAGACAGACGTATGGCGTGATGACCATGTAAAATTACCTTGTGAAAGGCGGTGCTAATCACGCGAGACTTAATACGATCTCATGCTCCGTCTGGTCAGCGTCGAAACCTGTCTACGTAACGCTCTTTAGCAAACGTTGGTTTTTAAACATAATTTTTTTTAACGATAATAGAAAGTGCAAGTTGAACATGTAAATTAGAATGAAAATTTAAATAAGCTGTGCTGTCTTCAGGATCAGCTAAGTTAATGCTATTTTATTGTTTTTATTAGTCCTTTTTCAGAAGGGACACATTTTCAAAGAATTTAAATAACTGAAAATACCTAAACTGGTCGTTTTTCAATATAAGGGGTTAATAATGATTTTATAGACAATAATGAGCTAATAATAGGTGTATTAAAAATACGTGATTCCATTAAAAAAAATTGGTAATGACCTTCACGTGCCCTCTACTTCTTCATCTTAGAAGAAAATGACCGAGAACACACATTGTAGATTACAATGCAATAAAACAAAATTCGACCTTGAAATTCAACGTCGAGGACAATTTTGCAGCAATCTTTTTTACAGATCTTCATTGATCGACGATTGATCGAGTAGAATAGAATATTCCTATGGGGGCAGAGTTGGGCAAACATTTTATTGAAATAAAAATTTTGGATAAAGTGGGTTTAAAAGAATTAAAACCCACTTGGCAAAGACCCATGTTATTCGAAATTTATATTTCAATAAAATTTCTGTATGAATCAACACTGTGTAGGCGATGGAATGTTTGGGACGCCTATAGGATAGAATTTCGACAGTTACGGAGATAATATTGCACTAGTAATGAGGGCGTACCGATCCAGCGATCATTTCGCAGAGATTTCGCAAATGAAGTGGAAAACGACGAGGATCGTATCTTCCTCGGGAGCTCGTGAATTCTCCTTGCGATTCTTTCGGTCAGGGTTAGGGAATAGTTCGAGGCAGGTGAGCTGGGTAGGGGTTGGGGTGTTGGGTGGTGTGGTGTAGCGTTATCGGAAACCATGCGAAATTATTTGCCAGGAAAGTCTGCAGGCAGATGTAGCGAAAGTTAGGCGAGGAACCGTTTCTATCCCCATTTCTGAGGACGACTCGTATCTCCGGGGGATCATAATTCCCACGATATCTGGGATCGTTGTCGCTCGGTCTGGGCACACACGTACACCCACGCGCACCGTATACACAGTCACGTTACGAACTTACTTCCCGAGTACTTGAAACGTTATCGTAGGGACTCGGGGAGGCCTCTTCGTTTTCCACGATGTGACTTCCGGGACAGAGCTCGTGCACGCACAACTCATCTGCGGCACCCTACGCGCAGGAATTATTCGGTTAGGGGATTCTAATTGCGGTCGCCGAAAGAATGATGGCGCCGTGATCCGTGGAATGCTATCGCACCCCTGTGGCCGACCGAGTACCATCCAGGGGGTGGTTTCTGCACGGCTCTAATGCCTGAATTGGTTGGGAACCAAGATTTGACATTATCGAAATAAATTATTTGAAAAATAATCGTTTTATTACTTGTAATAATTTATTTCGCACAAGTATCTTCAATACTGTCAGCAACTTCAAATAATGTATTACTTCTTCATCCTTTTTATTTCAAATTTTATGAAATAAATAATCCTCAAGATAATATACCACAAAGGATATGTATATACAACCAGAATTGATCCTGATGATCAGGTCACCAGACTTAATTTTGAGGAACTTTTTAAGAAATATCTCAAAGAATTAGTTAAATAAAATAACATGTTATTTCAAATAATATTCCAAATAGTGTCATTTTAAAAGTGATCAAACGCCTGAAAGTAATTATAAAATAAAATGAGATGTCTGGAACAATGTCTGAGACAATGTCTGAAATAATCCCAAAAAATAGAATAGAATCCAAAAGAAAGTGCTCCGACAATTGCAGCTAACATTTCGAGATATCTGCAAAAATCTGTAAGCATTGTGTTAAGCAGTTACGAATATTAAGTGTTAACAGCGTAATTAAAATTGTATCTCCCGATGAAGTTAGTTCGCTTAACCACTTGCCGTACAATATCGTGCCTGACTCGTGTTAAAGATTCTGAACAGAGTCTAATAACTATGTATGTGTGCTATTAGTTTCCTTTGAACCGAAATAAAATTCTACTTCAGTTCTGCTAACATACAGCTATTGGAGAATATATAAGCGTGCAATAGATATAAAGTTTCTCCTTTTTTAAAAAGTTTAATCACTGAAATCGTAAGATAAATTGCAGGACAAGGGGTTAAACACTAGATTTTGAAAGTGGAAGGTCACTATAATATGCCGCACCTTCGTTCATTTTACCTATTTAAATCTTCCAGCTTTTGAAGAACGTATTCCTCTACAGGAATCCTCTCGAGAGCATTCATGGTAGATATAGTGAGTTATTTGAAACATGCTCGAGTGGCTTCGAAGGTGATACCCTTAAGGATGTAAATGTATTATTCGCTACTCGTTACAGAGCCGTAACTTCCACCCTCTCGTCGTATACTGAGCATGCTGGCCTTAGAAAAGTTTCGTCCCCGGTCCCTTGACGATTAACATTAAAATATATTACGGCCTTCGCTCTTACGAAGTATTCTCCTCATGTAATTAACCTTTTATGAATCAATTTATTACAGAGAAAACGCTTGTTTCAAATTTACTGCCATTACCAATAAATTAGAACCATAAATGAACTTTTATTTCCGAGTACTATATTCCAAATAGGCAGAGATTGTTTCTTTAATTGTAGCAATGTGTCACAAATAGCCTGACACAAATATTTTGTTTATCTTGTATAAATCAATGAATCAATTTCTTACAAACAAACCCCTGATTTGCCGATTCATAATTTATTACATCGTCACACAATTGCTTCTCAAATTGACTGCACGATTATGTAAACTTACATACTTTTTTTTAAATATTGAATCCTTATAAGAAAATACGTTATCAACAATTTATCTTAAGAAACAATGTTATACCGAGATAGTATAAAAGATTTTATGCGTTTACTAAGAAATTGGCTGGGTGAAATACAAAACAGTAAAAGATTAGAAGAATCTAAGAATATTGTTATGATGTTTTCAATGTAAAAAATCTATTAAGGGATGAAATGAATTTTTATTTAACTCCCGACGCCTACGATCGGTACAAAGCATTTTTATTTTGCATAAAGATCCTTATCATCGAATAACTGAAAAAGTTGTTGTCGAATTGAAAAACATTTCGAATAACACTTGTTTTTTCTCGTAGAACAAGTTGGTGTAATAAGAAAATTATGTTTCCATTTAAAAAAGTTTGACCTTAACACGTAAATTGACCTCCAACACGTCAAATAAAATATTTAAAAAATGCACCTTTCTATAGAGAGCTTTGAAATCCATATTTACATTGAAAGTATTTTTTTTTTGAACACGATGGATAAAGAATTTTGGGACACCCTGTATAATAAAATATAGTTCCGTTTCATGTATCGCCTAAAGAATACTGTAAACGATTGAAAGGTAAAATTACTAAATCAAAAAAAGGAGAAAAATGATTAAATGAAGATTACAGCGAGATTAAACTAACAAACCCCTGTTTTGAGTACTTGGGCAAAATTACCATCTTCTGATGGTAATTATCATCTTCTGATCTAACCTAATAAAATCGAGCACCATCGAACTTTATTTCCCATATTGCCCGAAGCTCCCTCATCTTTCTCCGCGTTCCATTGTCCTTCCGGTTGTTGTGCACGGAACAATAAATTAATTTCCTGGACACCGGTGTCCATCCTACACCCTGCGGAGCCATCGCATCGTTGATTCGCGAGCGGAGTCGAGCGCGCGACGTCGACGTCGTCGGAAGGGACGACGAACGCGCTTAAAATTGATGGTTAATTCAAAACCACCGCAGGGCTGCGACTGAATTTGACCGAGGCAAATAACAGGGGGACCAGGTTGATTCGCGGCCTGCAGCTGTAAACACGAATAATGGAGAATACCGATTGGTAAATTGTGTGTTCCGGGTCGTCGGGGCTGGTTGCGAGCGCGAGCACGGCCAGGAGCAACCCCTCGCCCCCGCCCCGCCTCCCACCCCTTTCGCCAAAGCTCTTCGTATTTTCCTGCGCCCCCATGCTCTCTGTTGCTTCTCCGCCACAGATGCACTGCGTTTCGAGCTGGCTGGACAGAACGCAAATTTTTCAAGGTCTACGCGGTAAGCCTGAATTTTCGAAAATTGAAAAAATTACTCTGCCATTATGCACAATGTTATAAATGTTATGAATAGACCGCGGATTTTTTGCATTTTTAGCCGAAACCGGGTGAGTGTAATTTCCAAAAATAAAATGTTTACGAGAATTTAAGAGTACCGATACATTTCTAACATTTTAACGAACCCACTGAACAGATAAATAAATTCCTGTTTCTTCTTCATCTTCATGCAAAAGAACAACTTTCTACCAAAATTGCAACAAACTGGAGGGAAATAGAAATTGATTTTTACTCGTAATGTGTTCAATAGATTGAAAATAATATATGACAGTGGCTTTAAATTTTGCTGATGTTTTAAATCATTGTTTTAAATTACACCTGCCCATTTTTGTCATATACGTATAAAATCCGTAGAAAAATCCATAAATAGTTACTACAACCATATAAGGTTTATTGTATGTGTACCACACATTTTAACCACCTAAGTGGATATAACGGATATATCGTCATCATTATACAGGGTGTCTCGCCCGATTAAAAAATTTTTATTTTCCCGCTATTACTGCTCGTAGCAGAAAATGTTTCAGATTAAATTTGAACGGTATCAAGTGGGGCATATTTCAGTGTCATCAGTTCTTCCGCGAGTGAACGCGTAAAGGTCACATCGACTTTTTTTAAACCGAATTATATATTTTTTAATACAACGATAGATGAAGCTCAGCATTACTAATAAGAAGTTCAGGAAATATTTCAAATTAATGGTGAAACAGATACGGTGGAGATCTCTGCGACAGTTACGGAAATAGTGCCAATATGGGTTGGCAGGAAAGTAATTTCGGTATTTTAAGGTGCATTAAAAACCCAATTTAATTCGATGATCTTTTTCCATCTTTCTGATAGCTTCACAATTCTGCGCTCATAAAACTTCTGCTCCTATATCGGTCAAAAGCTGATCCAAGTGCGATTTCAGGACATCATCATTAGTGAAAGTTCATTGCTTGAATAAAAAGAATTGGGTTTCATTCCACTTTAAAATACCGAAATTACTTTCTTGCCAGCTCAATATCTACGTACTGACATGACCGTTTTCGTTCATTCGTTGCACTGTGGCAGAGGAAAGTTTCACAAAATGATATCTACTGGTACCGTGCAAAATGGCGAATGTCGAATGAACGATTTCCAAAGAGCAACATTGTCAAAGAAGGTCCGTTGTTTTCTGTCGGTTGTGTCCGTCGTTGAGACAGCCTCTCCGGACCTCTCATCGATATGGAAAAGGTTGTTTCCGGGTGACCGATAAGCGGCCCGTTAAAAGTACCCCGAGATATTTATATAGTATCCCGCGGCATCTTTTTCCGCTCGTAGCGGGTATCGAGTGGTCGATCGATCTCCGTGTTTCATGAATTATTTAACAGTTCGTGCAACCTGCAACCTGCAACACACGGCCCGGGCAACGTTGTTAACTGCGCCGCGGAAAAAAGCTGAGAGCGATGCGCCTCCTACGATCATCGTCGCGCTGCGACATAGTAGAACGTTAACTATACCCTCCGATCAGATCGCATAAAAAGATCGTTCATTTCACCACGTTTTTTTTAGCAATTTGTTGCGGGTGAACTAGATGGCATTGGACGGTTTTTATAATTTTATGATCCGCTATAAAACCGAGTACATTGGAGCACGTCGTTTCTACTGCAGACATTGAAAAAATATGGAATGACTATAAACTAACAATAAGAAGACGCATAAGAGGATTGTTTAAAAGAATTAGCAATTATCTATTAACTTTCTAGCTACTGTGAGCCGCTGAAGTGTCTTCCCTCGAACAATAAGTCATGCTTTGGAGCGAAGCGCCACTAAAGTGGTTCACTTGTTGCTCACAGACCAAGTTAGCAGCATGCTATTATACTTACAGGGTGTCCCAACAATGTTGCATTTCCATGAAGAGGACGATTCCTAAGGTCACTTGAAATCACTTTTTCCTTTACGTAAATGTTCTCCGCGGCTTCGTTCAGGATTTATTTATGAAAAATGTGGACCAATCAGGGCGCGCCTATTACAGACGATTCGGAAACCGTCCACTGTATTGGTCCGAGTTTTTTGTTAATAACTCCTTAACGAAGCCGCGGAGAACATTTTCGTAAAGGAAAAATGTACTTTCAAATAAACTTCCAGGAAATACAACACTGCTGGGACACCCTGTATATCTAAATAATTATAATCCTGAAGTGTGACAACAAAAATGGAAATCGATAAAAATATAAATATGCACCAATTTTACCTTATATTGGTGTGTAACATAATTTATGTTACAACTGAGTTAGTTATAGTTAATTAATTTTTTTCAATTTATAATTTATTTCAACTAAACTGTCGAAATTAGAACATCTTTATATTTGCAACCAAACGAAATTATGTCACAACTCAATATAAACGCAATTACGACGAAATATGTAGTTTAAGTCGTCGAAACATGTAATGTCGAATGACATTACTTATTTAGTTCACATGCACTCCGTGTTGGAGAAGTTCTATACTACGAAGTTCTGCTAGAAGTTCTACTGGAGCTTACAGCTTCTTAGCCGACCGCGTCGTAGCTAAAGGGCTAAGTCTAATAATAGTTACATTGGCATAAATTTCAACAAAGAAAATGGAAACTATGTTTAGCTTAATCCAATGAATTCCAAAAATTGACTTTTATTTGTGGGATTTGATAGAAAGGTACCCTTAACTGTAAGCGAAACGAAAATTTTGAATTAACCCACCATTTTGTGACTTCATAGAGTGTATTAAAAATGATTGAATTTGGTAGAAAAATTGTCTACATTATACAGAGTTTCCCCATTCTACCTTCCACGACTAATCCGGTATCGGCAGAGAGGGGGTAACTGTTTCCCCTCTATTCGGGCTCTGACAGAATTGCAAAGTCAAAATGTTAATAATTATTTATTTTAAATAATAATTACTCTAAATACAATCAGTTTAATTTTGCTGAATTTTCTGGAGACTGTAATTTGACGATCAATTAACTTAGAACAGGGCTCGAAACTACTTAGTCGCAACGGCAGATTATCGAAGGCTACGCCCCCTCGACTCGGCCGCGCGTCTCCCTTCCTGTGACTGTCCTAGTTCTCCTAGGCGGCACGATTAGCGCTATGTACGCGCCTAATTAGCTGGAGAACTATGACTGCCAGGGGAAACGAGGGGCGTGGCCGGGCCAAGGGGGCGTAGCCTTCGAAAACCGGTCGTCGCGAGTAAATAATTCCGAGCCCAGACTTAGAATAAAAAAAAGTAATCTGCTGACTTAACAACAAAATCTTCTAACCTTGAAATAACTTTCTCTGTTACAGATACAGTGAGAATGCGCGAAGACTCTCGAAAGCGTTCAGAGATCGACCGGCGACGCCATTGGAAACGGCGGTTTGGTGGACCGAGTACATTGGCCGAGGCAATGGCTTACCCTACGTGAAGAGCGAAGCTTCGACCATGCCCTGGTACGTTCGCAATCTCGTAGACGTCATGGCTGCATTCGCAGCTATAGGGTTCGTAACCCTCTACGTCATCTACCGAGTAGTCAAACGTCTCCTGTGCAGCGGCAAGAAGACGAAGGACCATGCGAATCACTATGCAAACTCAAAGAAAACAAATTGACAACCGTTGCTGTTTCAACGAAATAAACATATTCATAAAATTATTGTTACGAAATTCAAATAATAGACTTTTTAAGCAACGAGAACGTACGGTGTGGGTGTTGTGTGCACTTTTATATCGAATGGAATTGTTTGTTTTTGTAGATATGCTACATTATTGTCGTGAGTATAGGCTGCTTCGAAGGGTACTGATCTTGCCTCATTCAAAGCAACGAAGCCACGCCTACTTAGACTAAGTTGTGAATGCAAGGCGAGATACATAATTATCTATTGATACTGAATTTAAAGATCAAACTTCCTATTATACTAATAAGTGTGATGTTTGTTGAGCTCAGACCTTGGACTAATGAAAGAGCCAGTTATGAGGACAGAGTGCTCCTTGGGGCACTGGCCATGTTCCATTAAGATAGCAAAGGCACGCCTACTATAAGTAATTTATAAAGATCGAAATAAATAGTTTCCTATTGATACTGAATTTTTAATGTCAAATCTCCTTCATCAATGAGTATGATGTCAGTCGAGTCTAATCCTTGCGGTAATAAAAAAGGCAATTGTGAAACCTTGCTCCATTAAGAGCAGCGAAGCCACGCCTACTTAGAATAAGTTGTAAAGAAAGGGTAAAATAACTAGTCTACTATTAATACCGAATTTTTAATATCAAAATTCCTATATTCACAAGTATTACGTCAATTAAATCTAGTCGTTGGGTAATCAAAGAGCCTGTTGTGGGCACTGCCCTCGCTCCATTAAGAGCAACAAACTTCGCGCCTACATCGAAATAATTTGCAAAGAGAAATCAAAGTAAATAGTTCCCGATTGATACTGAATTTTTAAGATCAAATGAATAAAAATAAAATAAAATAAGAACTATTACAGTTATTGTTATTATTATCACACGGAAATATTATATAAATAGAATTGGACATACTGTGCCACATTATTTCACTTTATGCGAATATATACGCCACGGGCATTTTGTAATGCACACCGTGATGACGATCGCATCCATCGTAGCCACTTAAGAGGTTAATGATACAGTAGAAAAAGTTTCGCCTGTGCAACCTTCCCCAGGGCCAGGCAATCGATGTTTCCACCAACTGGATTTCGAAGAACTTCGTACAATGACCAATCTAAAGTAGTTTTTATTCGTAGCGAGGAGACTCGACTCGGTGCTCCATAAATTAAATCATCAGCGCCCGGATCGTGCGGCGGTGTCCTAATCCTGATTACAGAACTCGAGACGGAAGTCGGGTCAATTTTCGCGGATGCTCGTTCGCATTTGCCTGTCGGCTGCTCGTGGAAAGAAGAGACGATATCTCTCTTGCTCTTCGAAGAGCGCGAGTTGGCGAGACGAGACCGACGAAAGACAGACAACGGAAAAAAGAAGACTTCGAAGGGTGGAGGAGTTGAGGGGTGAGAGTTGGAGGTAAAGAGGACCGGAGTAAGGAAACAGAGGGCGGTTGGAGGGAAGGGAAACCAGTTTTGCGGGCATTACCCGGTATTTCCCAGGTGGCCGAGTCACCGACTGTGTCAACTGGCTTCTGCTCGTAACAACGGCGAAGAGAACAACGGGAACGTCGAGGATGGGGCTTCGGGTGCGACGAGGTGGTTGCGTCGCGTCGGTTGTAGCTGACGCGGCGTCGCGGATGGAGGTAACGGTTCCGAGGAGCCGACGGTGTACTCGAATGCACTCGAAGACAAGCGAGGGACTCTTAAAGAAGAAGAAGGACATGCCAGACGTCTACGAAGACGACGACGACGACGCTACCGTCAACGGCGACAACAAAGACGGATCGCGTCTACTGTCGGCAGATTAAACGCGGGGGGGGGGGGGGCGGTCCCCGTCAGCTCCGCCTCCTGGTGTCGGCCTCTTTCAACGACGCAAATTTTCGCATCCGTGCCCAAGCAGCGCGAGTACCCGGGACCATCTATTAAAGACGCGCGGAAATCCCCACGCGAGATAAGCGGCAGACGTCATTGTCGTCTTAGAGCACCGGTATCCCACGATCGTCGGTCGAGAGCTGTCTTTAACGATCGCGATGATCGGCCACCTAGCGTTATCGAGCTCGATCATCGAGCACGCGCAGGAAGAAAAGCGTGATAGCTAACCTCTTGTATTGGAATATACAGTAGTATCTCCTTAAAACTGTCGCGTCGCGTCGCATCGTCGGCCAAGCGACAGTTATAGTTGGACAAAGTAATTTCAATTACAATTACACTTACTCACCAATTACTGTAATTTGAAATTGCAGAAATAAAATTACAATTACGTGTAATTGCAGCTGGTAATTGCAGTTACTTGACGAATCTCACTGTTATTGTAATTGTGGTCCGCAATTACAATTACTGGTTGAGCCAAAGTAATTGCAATTTTATTTCTGCAATTACAAGTAATTGTAATTGGCAGTTGCAATTACTTAACGCCAAAATGGCTCTAAAAACAAGTAATTAGATATCTACTCAATGGAAATGTCTAAAAAGAACAAACAAAAAGCATATGTTACAATTACTTGAAATTGCAGAAATAAAATTACAATTACATGCAATTGCAACTGGTAATTGCAATTACTTTGATTCAACCAGTAAAAGCAATTATTTTGCTCAACCAGTAATTGTGGAAGGAGTAATTGCAATTACTTAACACGATTACAGTAATTCTAATCGAGTCTAACAATCACATCAGTGTAATTGTCCATTTAAACCACTAATTTTTATGTTTTGGACCATTCAACCGTTTTCTTATTTTATAATTATAGTTCACTTTTGCACATGTAATTGAAGATGTAATTAAATACTCGTGTAATTAATTACTGCCCAACGTTGTAGTTGCATTTATGAAGAAATTGGCTAGGTGAAATAGAGAACAGTGAATAATTAGAAAATGCTAAACATAGTGTTATGTTTAGACTGCGGATGTTTATGCAAAATAAAAATTTTCTGCATCAATCTTAAAAAACACAGACCAAGGAAAAAGTTCTTTCCTTCTTTAACAATTTTAGGGAGTTGGAAATAATACACCGGTGATTCTAAATTCTCTTCGCCTCTAATCTTTTTTAAATTGGACTTACCCATTTTTGCAATAAATGCATAAAATCTGCAGTCTAGTTATGTTGTTCTTAGGTATAAAAAAAACTATTATAGGATGATATGAATTTGTATTTAACTCCTGATGCCCACAATCGTTGCTGGACATTTTTATTTTGCATAAAGATCCGCAGTCTAGTTGTAGTAGATGTACTACATGCTTCTTTGTTTTCCATTAAAAAAAAAAACGCTGGTTTTTAAAGGAACATTTTTTAAATGAAAATAGGTAGTGAAAGTTGAACATGTACGTTGAAATGAAAATTTAAATGAGCTGTGGCCAGCTTCAAAGAGTTAACTTAATGCTGTTCTATTTTTTTTACTATTCCTTTTTTAGAAGGGACATTTCGAAAGAATGTAAATATTTGGAAATACCTAAAAGTTAATAATGTTTTATAGGCAATCATGAACTACATAGGTGTATTAAAAAATACATGGTTTCGTTAAAAAGAAAATTGGAAATGACCCGCATATCCCTTCCACTCCCCAATCTACAAAGAAACCGAAACGTAGAATCGTGTCCCCTTCGAAACCATATAACTTTTATTTGAAACATTTTTCAATCAGAATCAGACTATCAAGCCGGTTATTATTAAGTGAACAATGTTTTTTCTGTTAAATCATAATCTAAGAAATAAATGCTCAATAAACTTTTCAGAGTTTTTGGGATGTCACAATTTGTACAACAAATTTTTTTGCAAAATACATTGTCTCCAGAAAATTGGCTATAATTTTTTATCCGTTAACGCTATCATTATACTTTCTACGGGGAAGGTGTAGCTGGTAAGTATACCTTTCCAACGGTATAAATTTTTTTGCGTGATTCTCATCCTACAAAATTTTATAGCTGTTATACAAAACGTGTCGCAACCTTTACGACAATCCCTCCTCTCGCTCCCTTTCCTCATTCTCGCGCGACGAGAGTTCTGATGCCGACACGTTTTCAAAGATCGTTCGCACGATTCACTCTATAATCGTGGAATAAAATAATTTATCGACGCGAAACGGGTAAGTTTCCGCGGGAGTTCGCGAGGTACGTGGCCACGTTATCACGGCGCTCGGGAGATTTTCAATTACGTTTTCCCGGGGCCGCCGGTGTGTATGTATATAGATAAATCTTTTGAAAGTTTTCTTCGTTACCGTTGCAGAACGCGGTGAAATATTAAACCGTTTCGCTGCGGGAGCTGCTAACGCATCGAAATATTGTTTTGCGGTCCTTTCGGTCTGTATCCGTTTCACGAGGATTGTTTCGCGGCCTGCCGAATCTTGTTAAATATTAACTCGGCGCAAGCAGTCCTGGTTTTCGGTTCCCGATATGTGTACGAACACGCCTGTATCCGTGCTCGGAATGCACTCCCGAATTTTCTAACCGAAACGCTCTCCCTATGCTCACTGCGGTTCCCATTGCGCAAGGGAAATAAAATCCATTTTTTTTTGTCCGCGAAATCCGTTTTTCTTACTGGTTTTTCGAATCCTACTATTTTAATTTGTGATAAAAACATTTTTAATTTTTGATGAATCCACGGTAAATGAATAATTTTAAAAGAATGTTCAATAATAAAGTTATATTGGAAGATATGTTGGTACTTACATCCCCTCCGCCTTAAAGCACGATACGTTGTCTCTCGATCTATGCTATCGATATGATCAATGGATGGATGCTTTTCCCTTGGGCTTTGTAATAGAAAAAAAAATTCATTTAATTTAATTCGATCAACCGTCAAACAACAAATACGAATTAATAGAAAATAAATCAAAATTAATTTGAACTAAAATTAAATAAGCTCGACTTCTATTGCACGATAAAATTCAACTGGCAAATTCGATTCAATTCAATCGATCAACCGTCAAACGATAAATTCGAATTAATAAAAGTTGAGAGGTTAACGTGCACCTCCAGAAATCAGAAATTTTTACCTTTTTCTTATGTAATTCTGTAGAAGTCGCGAGAAAATGTCAAAAGTGCCAGTTTCAATCCTTGGAGATCAGTAGTTCAAAAATCTATGCGTGATTCGAACCGTTGTTAACAGTTGACAGGTGAATACACCGCCATGTTAGTGTACTCAGCTTCGCGCGTCGTCTAACGAGCAAAGCCGCTAGATGGCAGCACAAGTAAATCGAAACTTGAATTTTTAGCATTTTCACGCCAAAATTTACAGAATTAAGTAAGAGAAATTGTTCCAGCCTATAAATCATTCAAGTTGAATGTAAAATCAAATTTAAATAAACTAGATTTCTATTGCACGACAAAACACAAATAATAAATTCGTTTACATTTAACCGATTATCGTGACACAAGAGAAAATTATCGTGGGAAGGCATCGACACGATTCGAGACAAAATTTAGATCGGTAAAAGATAAATAATTCACTTAAACACAGAAATAATTAATAAAATTAAACAAGAAAAAGGTACGTACCACGTAATAATCACATTATTGCATCGAACTCCTGTACATACACCTTCTGCGTCTTGATAACAAATGACGAGGGGGACACGAACACAGAGTTACACGGTCACACTTGCAGATAATGAAATTCGCGTGTATTCACTTTCACTCTCAATAGACTAATGATATCGAACAATCGAGTCCGCGAGGGTCGTAAATAAGCCGTAGTGGTGAAGGTTACCCTCGCGAATTTTTCATTGGTGGAGAGGGGCGAGAGACGCGAACAGAGTCCCAACGATCGACGATTGTTCCCGAATTGGGACCAGCACTGATTGTGACATACTGTGCAAGATTTCTCGCGCGTGCGCGGCGACTTTAGTAAAAGTAAAAGTAGTTAGTAAAAGTAGCAGCCTTAGTAAAGCAAAATTCTCGATAGAATGAGGTACCTTAAACACCCCGTAAAATATCGGTACTTTCCTGCTAATATAACTGTCTAAGGACTCAGCTACCTCGTCATCATAATATACATAGATACGTTACTGTCTTCGATGTGCATGCGCGAGAAATCTGGCATAATATCGCAGCACTGATTGGGACCCGAGTGTAGGGGAGAGGAGACGATTGGCCCATCGCGTTGTCGATTCAGTCAGTATGGTGGGGGTCCGCGCGATCGAGAACACGGTTGACAACTGCGTTGCACGAAAAATGCCTTTCGGAACAACACATGACGTCACACGTTCCGAGAACACTGTCCCTGCTAACCTACCAATAGACAAGGTGACTGAAGGTGACTACGTGACTATTTATATGTATAGTGACGTTACGATTCGTAGTGCGGACCGTTTCTGTGTACGATTGAGAAGTGAAAGAAAACGCCAGCTTCTAGAAAATTGTGCACGATTTGAAGAGAAAGTTTCGAGCTAATTTTAAACAGTGTGTGTTCTTATTGGAATTTTCGAACGTTTGAGGGTTCAAATTGAAGATGGAGGGTCGCACTTCGTGATAGGAGCATTTTAAAAAAGTGTGAAGACGTCAGCCTGAACAAAAGTGACTCGAGGTAAGTGCTACTTGCTTGTCGATTTTTACAGTATCCATACTGGCTACAAAATGTGTCGGATATAGAGCGTTTTATAAAAATTACAAGACTGAATCTATATGTATAGATCTTTCACAATTTTTATAACAAACGTGACTGAATAAAGAAATTTATTGAAAAATTTCTGGTGTTTGTGGAAGCATCTTTATAAATTCTATAATTAAAAAATAAAAAATGTGAAATCGGTCATTTGACTGGGCGTGGTACAG
>CM052296.1:436638-499500 GCA_028455765.1 Lasioglossum oenotherae
TAGAGAGAGAGAGAGAGAGAGAGAGAGAGAGAGAGAGAGAGAGAGAGAGAGGGGCGAGGAGAGGGACGGAGAAGGAAAACCCGGAGAGAAAATTCCTGGCGAGGGCTAAATTGCGCGAGCGAAGTCGACGCAGGGTAAACGGTTCAGACGGAACTCGGGGTTTTGCGTTTCTTGAAGCGACACAGGACCCCGGGCTTTTACCCACTGAAAAATCTTCTTTAATTATCCGGAGCCGTTCGGGATTAAAGCGCGGGCGGGCAAGCGGCTCGATAAAGCGCAACACAAATAAGAAAGTCGCAGTCCGGTTGATCCTGAAGAACGGGGCCGGCTAAAACGTAATCGTCGTGACTGATCCTATTGCGCGATCGATAAGTAATTAAGAGAGGTCATTTAAAGCTTAATGAAATAGAGGGACTACGGCGAAAGATGCACGGGGACAGAGGGGTTGTCGATGAATGGCGGGATGATGGGGAAGGCTCGACGTAATCAGCGGGTTAATTTGAGTGGAGAAATTGTAACGATATGCGAGTGAAATTATTATTAAATTGAGGGATGTTTGTGCAGTTATCGCGAGAACGGATCGATTAAATATGTGTATGATGTTTAAAGATATGATGTTTCAAGCATGTAAAGATTCTGTTATTTCCAGCTTGCCGTAATGATTAATTATTAGTGGTTATTTCACTGTGGCTGTTCGGCAGAATGATATTTTCATCAATTGATGCTCTTGTTTATATTTTATTTTGAACAAATTTGGAAACATCGAAATCCGTTTTAATTAAATTTATAGTCACAAAATGTTCTCAGCCTGTTCGTTCTAAAATATTTGAAAGTTGCAAGGTTTCTATGCATTTTCGTGCATAGAAACGTACATTTAGTTGATAGTGGGGGAACTAAGTGTCTAGTATAAAAATTGAAAGTTTAGCATTTTTGAAATAATAGCGAAATAATTTCAGTTTAGGTTTCTACTTTCAGTTTATTTTCTGAACTGACGGTAATGAGTGATAAAAAGCACAAATGAAATGTTGATCTATTTTATGATCAATTCTTGATTTACTTTAATTATTTTTGGACTAGCTTTTTCCACTTTCGGTTATTACATTTAGGGTGCTTGAAATAAACGAGTTAAATGAAACGTAAAAATAGAAAGAGTTAATTATAATTAACGAAGGGGACTATTTTACCGAGAGTACGCGAAGGAAAAAATGGTCTGGTTGGTAGGATCCCTTATCTGGGGAGCTAATGAAGCAGCTTGGGAAGGGTAAACTGGTAATATACCCTAAGATGAAGTTCGTAGTGTCGCAGCAACCACCTAATCTAGTGCCTCACCGTTCGATATACGTTCCCTCATCGCACACATAAAATTTCGTAGCTTATCAGTTTTCCGTCGATGACGAGACTCTCCCACACACAACTTTTCCTACAAGAACCCCTTTAAATATTGTATTACAATATGGATAGGATTGTCTAGATTTCAAAACCAGTGAATCAATTTTAACCCGTGACGGAAGACGCAGTATCAGTGTCTGGGTACACGAAAGACAGTACCATTGTGTAGCTAGCTTCATCAGGGGTCAAACGACAATATTAAAATTAGGAATTAGAAGACCGAACCGTTGTGTCGCCACCTCGGTCAAGGGTCAGCAGGCCGTGTCAGTGTGTAGCTAGTTTCATTAGGGGTCAGAAGGAAGTAGCATTGTGCATCTAGTGTCACCAGGGGTCAAACGACAATATCAAAATGTAGCTTGCTTTATCAGGGGTTGGACGACGACAGTACCAGCGATCCTTGTAGCTTCATTAGGGATCAAAGGTAGTACCAGTGGGCGTCATCAGGAATCAGAAGACAGCACTATTGTGTAGCTAGCTTCATCAGGGATCAACCAACAATATCAAAATGTAGGTAGCTTCATCGGGGGTCAGAAAACAGTATCAATGTGTAAAGAACTTTATTAGGAATCAGAAGACAGAACCGTTGTGTCGCCACCTTGATCAAAGGTCAGCAGCAAGTATCAATGTGTAGCTAGTTTCATTAGGGGTCAGAAGAAAGTAGCATTGTGCATCTAGTTTCACCAGGGGTCAAAAGACAATATCAAAAAGTAGCAAGCTTTATCAGGGGTTAGACGATAGTACCAGCGAGCCTTGTAGCTTCATCAGGGATCAAAGGTAGTAGCAGTAGGCATATTAGTTTCATGAGGAATCAGAAGACAGCACTATTGTATAGCTGGTTTCACTAGGGATCAAAAGACAATATCAAAATGTAGGTAGCTTCATTAGGTATCAGAACGTATCAGCCTTCTAGTAGCATCAGGTCTCACAAGACAACATCAGCCATCTCTCTCACCCCAAAGCTTGTAGCAAAGGGTACGAACCTTTAAAGGGTAGAAGGGCGAGGACACAATATGTAAAATGGCAGGAAGATCGGAAGTAGGTGCGCCATCCATCAAGTAGAGGAAGAGGAGCAGCTTCCCCGTCAGTGGGACAAGTTCCGGAACAGGTTCCCGAACAGGTAAAGATTTCATTCGGCTCGCGTAGCAAAGGTCAGAGGGATCTAGGGGAAGGGTATCAGGTGCAAGCCGCGATGAAATATTCCGTAGGGTCGCGTCATTCTAGCCGGCAAGGTCGCGTTGCGGCCAAGCGACGGAAGGTCAAGCGACGGTTTCCGTCGCCTGTCCCCGACGCGACTTTCCCCAACCCCTGGCCTTCCTGATTTATTCGCCGTGTCTCGGGCCGACGCTGAAAAACGGCCGTTGGAAAATTCACGAGCCAACCGGGTTCGCGCGCAACGCAAGCCGGCCGTTCATAATTTACACGGCAAAGTGCCGGCATAATTGATACGGTAAACCCGACGATCCGAGCTCCGGCAACAAGGCCAGATGATAATAGATCATTCGGCTTCGTTCTCACACGATGTCATCCGGTATTAAACATGTACGGACCGACCGTGGAACGGGGCGGATTCGTAGGTTTCACGAATTACTGAAATGTAGCAGAGTTCACTATGTCGCGCGAAATGGCACCCGCCAACACCAATTCTTGCTTCATAGCCAATATCCTTGTACTGGCTGCTTCCAAATTTATGCTCGCGATTTTTTAGACGTTTCTCATAGTCTGACGGAAAACGCTCTACAAATTACACTATTAGGAGTTTGGGAAAATGTTTCGTAATAATAAAAGTTCAAGGTCACCTTCAATTTCTTAATGGTAGTGTGTACATTTGACTGTTCAGCATTATAGGCAATTTTAAGACATCAGTTTTTAACGTTCTGCACATTGCACTCTTAAGAGTGTGGAAAAATGTTTCGTTTCAATGAAAGTTTAAGGTCACCTTAAATTTTTCAATAGTAGTATAAGACGAGGTCAATCATTTAGTCTATATTGTGATATCGTGGGCTTGACTCTCTAATAACATGAACCCATATTATGACCTTGAGATAACCTAAGAGTGACGTAAAGGTCACATTTCCGAAGTTAAGAATTTTTTCTACGTAACCATGAAAGTTCTGAAAATTATTCTTATGTAGCACTACTCTGTACACTCCTTCAGGTACAACAATATATTTTTGATCACATTATCACTATTTAAACATATTTAATATATTTAAACAAAATTCCTTTTAGAGTACCATTACCCAAAGATTAATGTATTGACAGCAGGTCGACTGGGAATTTTTTAAATTATGTGGATCATTATGCACCATAAAAATGTTCTGCATAAATTGCAAAACGCAGAAGCTAAATACGAAATTGTTCTGGTTTTATTCATTTGTTTAAGTTGAAAGTAATACGACGATGTTCACACGCAATTCGCCATAAATATTATAAATAAAATCCGCAGTCTAGTTAAACATTCTATGAAATGCAGCGTGCACTCCCATAAAACATGAAAACAATATTGTCTCAAAAAAGCCACAAATTCTCGAAATACGCGTTGCAATTTTAAATAACGATGCGCGAAAAATTAATTTGGTTCTCTTCACGTGAAAGTGATGCGTGACATAGCGAACATGTTAAACCAGAAAATTGGAGTTTAGATAGGAAATTTCTAACTCTAAAATTAGTAATTAAAGATCGTGTCAACCAAACAATAATCTTCAATTTTGACGTACACTTTTAGGGGATTTTTGAATATTTCGATTCTTGATGAAATTGTATTTGCGGTGAAACTAAAGAAATCTTTTGTTGTATAGCAACTTTGAATTTTTGAATTATTGGTTTGATGCATGTTCCAATAATGAGCTTGCAGTGAACTGTGCAAACCATATGATAGCTATTCAGAAGGATTTTGCTACTGAAGGACCGCAGCCTCCCTCACTTTGCCAGTGCTCTAACAATGCCAGATTCAAATCCAGGAGATTTATTAACCGCAGCCTGTATATCGAACGACCCGAGGGAGATTCATTCCAAAACATGAAATAATAATCAATGCTACCAAGATAATATAATCCCACGAGGCTATAATTAATTTTTAAATATTTATTCATATAACAAGCACTGAATAACTATTATTTGATTGCTCACAATATATTATGTATAAAAATTAGTTTATCTTCCCCTTCCACGACGCTGTTCCCCACTCTTCCGTCGTGGCGCGGTCACGTGACGCGTTCGAAATCGGTACTGGCAGACAGGGAGTTACTTTTCCCCTGAATTCATGCTCTCTCCCCTCATCTGAGGTATTCTGGAATAGAATTACCATTTATTTAGAACAAAATTATCAATTTCTAAGTTATCGGAATGTTGGCTAGAACTTTTAACAATTTTGTAGAGCGTTTCAGCTAATGTCTTTTAATGTTTTCTGTTTTTAATAAAATTGTTAATGAACAAATAGAGGTAGGTTTGAAGATTGTACAAGAAAATCATTTATATTATTAGAGGGCTTATCGTCCGCTCCCATCAATCAATTTCGAACAGAAGTAGGTTAATACTAATTTATTACAAGTTTAGAATCATTATTAAATTTAACGTTAGTTATTCAATTAAGAATTGCGGGTCCACGAGAACTTCGGTATCCTTGGCACGCGTCAGGAAGTCGGAAAAGTTAATCGAATACTGTAACCATGGTGATAAGAAGCTGGCTAGCCAATCGACGATTTTCGAAATTAGAGCATTCAGCTTCCAGCTCCTCACTTTCCATCAAGTAGGTGGATCCTATGATCGGATCATTTTGATGCTTGTTCGGTATGAGGGGATTATAGATCTCTATACGTATGCAACTATGATCACGTAAAGCAAGGCAGCTTCTTCCCCGCTGCCTCTTCACGACTCACACTATTAGATTACCAGTTCCTCCACTACCAATTATTTCATATTGCTCCTACCGTGCTTTATATCCTATAAATTGAGTGATGTATTGAAAGATAATCAGTCGTTAATAATAAGTACATTGTAAGTATTATGTATTTAGAACAAAATCGAGCGAAAATTCTAAAAGGATTCCAAGGTACTATTATATTATTTTCTTTGTATTTTTATTAGTATTACTAAGAGAGAAGAAAAAATAAATTGCTATTTAGTTTCTATTTATAGTAATCGATATGAAAGGATTTAAACTATTATAGCATTTGAGAGAGAAAAATAGATCTCGCAATTAGCCGTACAATAACAAGCGGCTGCTATTGATTTCATACTAGTTTTAGTTGGCTTTAAAACGTGGAACATAAAGATTCATATCCTCCGTCGCATGCAGCATTAGGCTGCGGTACGGACACGTCAGAAGAACCAGTAAATTTTTTTCCCATGCGAATGGTTACACCGTATGCGTTTTCTTTCTCGCGAAATCGCACGAACTCGTTAGACCACATTGATCCGTCCAACCGATTGTACCAATCAGGGATTCTAAAGATTGCGAGTATTTTTCTACAGAAATACATGGACGACAATTTCACCGATTAGAGCTGTACAGTTAGCAATCAAATTATTATAGCCACATTACGGGAAATATACTTTCTCTCCTGCTGACAAAATCATTCGTGCAGTGTTGCCGAACGTACATTTGGAATTTGCAAATGGAATCTGTATGGGGCTAGGAAAAATTATTTTATACTTTTTAGTCCGTTTTAAAAACGTGGCATTTTTAAAACATTCATTTTTTGCGTTCTACAGCCCCGGATGATTACAAAAATTTTCTTCGAATGGACAAAGAAAATGGACTGATATCGAACGAAATATTGACAATAAACCTCCTAGACGTTCAAACGGTTCTTCGATATTGATAGGACGCTTCAACACGCTCCTAGGCGACCAATATTTCCATCAATATGGTCCTCGATTAATATTGAAGCGAATATTGACAATATTATTGATCGTTTAGGGGACACTATAGAAACTCTTGACAATTATTTCACGTCTAATGAAACAAAGTTCAACAGTTGGTAAAGGATCGTTGACCCCACGCGCTCGAGAAACGAGTAAAATCGAAAACGAGTCGCTCATTCGTTGCGATGTTAATTTCGCTGGAATTTAGTTTTCTGGATCGCTGTGCATCTCATCCGGCTGGACGTGGCCCATCGACACGCTGGATACGTGTCGTTCAAGTAAAAGCGAGCCGGTTGACGGAGCGTTTCGAAAATAAAAGGGAGGAGAAGCGAAGAGTGATGGATTGGCTCGCGTTCGAGTCACGATTTTTCGCGCTCTGTTTTTATCGGCTTGTTACGCTTTTATGATACGTAGTTCCTCGATGGTCGCGCGGCACGCGCAATAAAACGCGCAACCGTTGCTTCGAAGATCGATTCTACGCGACTGTCGATACGCCGCGTATCATCGCGGGGCCTCCGCCACTTGGCAAAAATTTTCGCCACCGAGATTATGACCGAATAAAACGAAAATTCTATTTCGAGCTATGACCAGCCGTGTGGAATCTGTAGACCGTTCGCTTTGAATTTCCCGAGACTCTCCTTCATGCCGGGCATCGTGTGTCACGGTCGGTCCGTGATTACTTCACGTTTTTTACAAATTTATCAAACGGGATATCAGATCGAGCTTGTATAGGGTTTATTCGTTAATACGAAACCTACCGCTGCCGGTCGAATGACCGGTTTTATATTTTTCATCGTAGAATTATTGAAATTATGAAGTTGCTTACATGGAAATTGATTCGATAAACTTCTTTATCCAAGCACATATCGTTATAAATAGACGGCGGAACTTTTGTGCATTTATAGCAAAATTGAGTAGACGAAATTCAAAATTGTTGAAAAATTTTGAAGAATACGACAAATGATTTCTCCTCTGTTAAAATCATTTATAACAATCAATTTAATTTTTATCTCTTGCAATCGATGCAGACAATTTTTATTTTGCATAAAGATCTGCAGCTCTAGTTATAACAATTGCACAGAATGTCATTCTTTACCTTGCAGGAACTGCTTGAAGATAGAAAAAGACAAATACAAATGAAACAAACAAGAAATGTTATTCTTTCTTCCAGCTCAAACAAAGACGTTGATATTTTAAAATTCTTTTAATTTATCCACTGTGCTTTATAATCTAGTCTAGTTATAATATAAAATAACGACTTGCAAAATACGAAATCGACGTCGTCACAAATAATTCTGGTAATGAACGCGTTAATGTTTGGTACGTTTAGATGAACGTGAGATGGTTATTATTGCTGTTGCGGTTATAATACATTGAAGGCGTGGCCACTATGGCGATCCCCGTTGTCTAACATCCTAATCCTTTGCCGTTAACAACGTCGGCGATTAAGCGGACGTCAGCCACGCGGACGATCCCCGTGAGCGGAGTCTGCGAACTGATTAATGGACCGTTGTTATTCTGGTCGAGCTGATATTCGCAACTACCCCGAGTGTCTTTTAAATGGATACATTAATGCGGGAGGATCTCGTTTCTCATAGTTGCAATATTATCTAAATTCTATACGAATAATCGTAGCATGAATCAATATAATAAACCCGATGTGTTATTGAAATGTTTGCCATAACTTCTAACAATTTTACGAAATTTTTTTTAGATAATGGACGTCTTTTAATGTTTTCTGTTTTTCATGAAATTTTTAACGAAACAATCAAATTTTTTTGGGGGATGTGGTCAGAAAAATGCTGTTACGCGCACCCCAGAAGATGGTAGTGTGGGACTCGCGTGACAAATGGTTGGTCACGCCATACTAAAAACGAATTAAAAAACAGTCCACTCCCAGGACGGTCAATGGACCGCCCAATCAGCTCATCTATGCCCAAGCTGGCAAAGATTCGGAGGCCTGCTCTCCGCATTTCGTCCGACTCTTATCCTCGGGCCCTGAACCACTCCTGTTCTTGGCAATTACGAAACAATTAAGTTCGAACAGACTGAACGACGCTATTCCCCCACGTGCCGCTCGGTCACGTGACGCGTTCTGTTTCTGTCGTGCACGTGTCCCAACGCCACGTGATTTCACCCCCTTTTTTGTTTTAGGGCGGTGGGGAAATGCTGTTACGCACACCCCCCTAAGATGAAGTTTGGGGAATAGTGTGGGGCTCGGCTCCCCCTTAGATGAAAACTGGGGGAACGGGACTTCTATCCCTACCCATACCCACGAAAACACAACCGCCCGGGGCCCTGCTCTTCGCATTTAATCCTGCGTCCTCATTGCGCTTATCCTTTTCCGTAAGAACAGGGTAACTTTTCCCCTCAATTCGTGCTCCCTCCTCTGTCACTGGTGCATCAGCGTCAGTGCCGCCAGATCGGGGAAATCGAGGGGCATACATTTCACCCCGTCTCTGATGACCATACTAATACGGTCTTACTGGGGGATGAAGGGGAAAAGGAGGAGAGTAAAAACCGACTATTTCTGGTCGATTCTGGCGGCACAGACCCTACGTGTCACTTGTGTCCGATGTCCCACACGATTATCGTCAAGTCCGTAGCCGCGCACGGAGCCAGTGGGGATCGGTCTGGGTAACAGTGTCGGCCGTTTCTGCGCGCGCGTTAAGCGTTGTTGTTGGCGCATTCAAAGCTCGGCGGAGCGTGGTGTGCCGGCGCATTATTAACGTGGAGGATTAACGAGACGCGCGAGGCGGTGCGGCGCCACGCAGTGCTGTTGGACGCTGTTACCAACTCGCGCGGGCGCGCATCGTCCGAAGCTTTGTCTGTTGCAACGTTAATCGAGTATATGGGGAGCGGCGGGCTCGTGGCGATCTCGGGCCAGACGAAAATACGGTGTATTCCGCTCGGACGGTCGGTGCAGGCTCGCGCCGGAAGTGGCTTGGTACGGTGCACGTCCGGCTGAAATATTTCGACTAAACTAACGTCCGCGCCGCTGAAGCGCCTTCAGAGCCTTCGCAGTGCCAGCCAGCCTCGAAGCCCGACCCCGGCCCGACCGCCGACACCGCGTGCACCCGCCCGAAAATTAATACCGAGAGGAAGATGCGCCGCATCGCGGGTTCTCCCGACCACTCTCTCTCTCTTTAGATTTATGTATTAGGCTCGGCCGCGCTCTCGTGAATCCGCGCGTATTTTTCCTACGCGAAGGGGGTTTAAAGGATTGACAGCGGATTGAATTGCGGAAATGCACCGGTTCCGCCGCCGTGCAGGTACCGAGGCGAAATTTCGGCCCCGCGGCCGTCGCCACATGGATGTAGCTCGGTATCTGTAGCAGTGCGGTGCTCCTGCTCGTTCCCCGTGATCTCGTGCCCGCATCCGAGCGGTCGGTCCCAGGCCGCAGCTCTCAAGCGGACGACTTTAAGCCCCGCTCTCGTTGCTGAAATTAATTTTATTTCGGGCTTGTTGATGCAGCGGAACGCTTCGGGGGATTGGATCGCGGAACGACAAGCCGCGAGCGGTTCACGCTGTTACGCGAATGGAATCTGGGTATCGGGGTTCGCTGTGCGGGGCGGGATCCGTAAGACGGGGTGTTAACTCGTGGGAAAGTTGGCGGGATGTGTGCGGATAAATTGAACAATTTTGCGGACGTCGGGTAAATCATTTCGGATTTCTGGGTGAAATGTTAGCGGAGAATTTGTACGAAAGAAATTCACTGTTATTAATCGTTGTTCGTTATCGGGTTTCTGGGTGTGGGTATAAATTCGTTCTTATTTCTGGGCGAAATGTTACAGGGGATTATGTACGAAAGATCACTGTTATATTCATAGTTGTTTGTCATCAACGTATTCATTTAGTCACTAACTTAATAGTGTTATTAATAGACTGCGGATGTTTATGCAATTCTTTAATTTTGTAGACAAATTTTAAGAAAGTGGTATCAAATGCAATCTTATTTTCAGTAGCAATGGTCTTTGTAGATACAAAATTAATAAAAATTCTTTTGAATATCGTACTCTAATATTTTTTGACAATTAGCATCCGCCATAAACGCATAAAGATCAGCAGTCTAGTTATTAAGAATGTTTATCATTAAGCATACCAGAATGATCGAGTTAGAATGAGTTACACTGTTTTTTGCAAGCATGGTGACTGCATTACTTTTTTAGAGATGGGGGTGACCTCCAATTTTTCAAATGCAATGCTATGTATTTTTTTATACCATGTGTAAGTGTGTGGCCGAGACGAATTGATACATTCAGTGACAAGTGTAGCGCTTTTGTATTTTGGCAAAGTTTACGCACGCTTTTGGCAAGCCCTTCGCACGTCTATCGTATAACTTAGACTCTGTCTAGCCCACCTATTTTACAATGCAGCTCCGCTACTCAGGATCGTGATCCATTATCGAGGTTTTGCTCTAGATGATATATGACAAGTACCTGCTACAGGATGCTAGTACAAAGAGTTTAAACGGCCGAGAGATTTATTAAAATCACATTATAATCCCCGTATAATACATAGTCGATAGAGTCGTCCTCAGTGAATTAGTAAAGTGAATTAATCCGCCATCGTTCCATCAAGTACGCAATCTAATCTTACTTGTGGCGAGAGGACATCTTCCACCATGCATCTTCGTCCAGCCACTATGCTCTCATTATACTCCGAACCTGAACTATCTATTTGCAGTGCCTATGTGCATTCAGCTAATTGTCGAACAATAACTCTCTAATAATAACTGTGTTGACAAGCGTTATTACGTAAACATAGGTTACACAGGTTAGTACCCTTGTTCCAGTCAATGCGCCAATCAAGGGTAACGTAAACACGACTTTACATTGTAGTAATCCGGGTTAATTAATCATCTGCTGATCGCCCAGGTTTGAGAAAGATAATCGGTAAACATTCTCTGCAATATTAATCCAGTTTTGGAACTTTAGATGGAAAATGTATCGCGCGATATTTAATCGTCCGCCGGTACGCTGTTGTGGGGTATACTGTCCGTCTTGATTTTACTTCACGTTAGAACTTTCACGGCGAACTTTCTGTAACACTGTGGAGTCTACTTAGCAGAAGATTGATTATTGTTGGCCTTAAAATAAGTTACAGTCTTGAAATCGATAAATTATCTAAAATAAAAAAGTCATGGTACGTTTTAAGATTCTTTACATCTACTAAACTAATATACACGTGTTCTAGTACTCTACTATTCGTCGACTCTCCTACTCCACTATTCTAATATTTTACTATTCTACTACTCTATATTATTGTACTATTCTCCTACTCTACTACTCTATTACTGTAGTATTACACTATTCTCCTACTCTACTAGTCTACATACTTCACTACTCTACTAGTCTAAATACTTTACTATTCTACTACTCTGTTACTGTAGTATTCTACTATTCTACGACTGTACTATTCTACCATTCCACTATTCTACTATTCTACTGTTTTACCATTCTATTATTCATTCTATTATTCTAGTACTCTATTCTTCCAATGTTCTAGTGCTCTATTATTTTGCTATTCTACCATTCTATTATTCTACTATTCGAGTATTCTATTACTCTGCTATCTACGTACTTTACTAGTCTACTACTCTTTTACTGTATTGTCCTACTATTCTCCTACTCCACTATTCTAATATTTTACTATTCTACTACTCTATTATTGTACTATTCTCCTACTCTACTACTCTATTACTGTAGTATTCCACTATTCTCCTACTCTACTAGTCTACATACTTCACTACTCTACTAGTCTAAATACTTTACTATTCTACTACTCTGTTACTGTAGTATTTTACTATTCTACGACTCTACTATTCTACCATTCCACTATTCTACTATTCTACTGTTTTACCATTCTATTATTCTACGATTCCAGTACTCTATTCTTCCAATGTTCTAGTGCTCTATTAATTTGCTATTCTACCATTCTATTATTCTACTATTCGAGTATTCTATTACTCTGCTATCTACGTACTTTGCTAGTCTACTACTCTTTTACTGTATTGTCCTACTATTCTCCTACTCTACTATTCTACGTCATTACTATTATACTTTACACACTGTGCTACTTCTGCTACTTCTGCTACTCTATATACTTCCATACTTCTGCTACTCTATATACTCCCCTACTTCTGCTACTCTATATACTCCCCTACTTCTGCTACTCTATATACTCCCCTACTTCTGCTACTCTACATACTCCCCTACTTCTACTAGTCTACATTAGGCCTGGGCAACTTGCGTTAGACGGCATTCGGAATAGTTGATAGTGGGGGGATCGGTGCACTGGTAGTGGGGAAACCGGTGCACTGGTAGTGGGAGTCCTAAACTGTCAGCGGGGAAGAAGTTGCCCGGGCCTGTTCTGAATGATCGAGTTGCGTTACAGCGAAACTGAGTAGCACAGTGGAGTCAAGTTAATAAATTAATTAACAGCGACGTCTCGTAATCAAATAGAAGGAGATATCTCCGTTGAATAGCAAGTAAATTACAATCCTGTTGCATTTAATCAAGGTTCCGCGTCTTGGCCGAAAGAGTCATATCTCCGTTTCTTTCAAGCCTCGCACAAATGGCTTTGAAACCCGGTGGAGGAGGGGCGTGAACGACGTAATCTACTACGGCGGCATGGCCGAGCGACAAATGCGAAAGAATGTTCGAAATTTAGCCGACAGCTTTCGGGCGCAGCATGGCGTCTTCGCGGCGAACCCGGCCTCTCCGACTTCCGACTTCCGGCGGCATGATTTATGAAAAGAATAGCGGCGCGGCCGTTTTCATTAGCGAGCCCCGTTTAATTATAAGCCGGGACCGGAGCCGCGGAATTCCGCTCGCCGGTCTACTTTTCGACAGCGTCGCTCGGCTTCGTTTCATTCGCGACATCTCGCGCGCGTCTTTCGCTCTTTTCTTCCGCGCGGACCGGAGCGGAGTCGAGCAGTGCCGGTGCGGCGACTCGACGCGTTTTAATTAATTTCGAGTTCCCGCGCGACACGCAACCGTACTCGTCTCTCTCTCTCTCTCTCTCTCTCTCTCTCTCTCCCTCTATCTCTCTTGCTGTGTGTCTTGAAGTGTTGGGTGTTTATTTCACGAATTTGGATCTTTTTTTTTAAGCCTGCCCGGTGCAGAGTGTTCTTCCACTTTCACTTTAGAATTTGTAGTAACACTACGGTGGATGATTAAATTATTGGAGCCACAGCGCGATGTTTGAAGAGTGCGATGCCAGAGCAGAGGAGTATGTAGAGATTCAAATTTTAAACATTACGCGTTTTCTCTGTCCGTGACCTTGAATAATTATAGTCACTGAATTCCTAATGAAAGGGACCGTCATTGCACATGTTTAAGAAAAGGTGGTTCAAGCATACAATTTTTTATTTAGCTTTTTCATCAATGTATAAAAGTCACCTTGAGCTTCTTCATCGTAACACATTTTAATCTTGTGGTTGGAGAAAGAATTAAACTCTGAATAAAAAAAAATTCGGGCGAAAATCTAGAGATTCCACAGAGATATCCTCTATGAAAGAAGCTTGTGTTTTACAACATTTTCGTAAGTTCGTAATTAAAGTTGCAAAAACTGAGTCATCCTGTGTGTAAAGTAATGTAACAGCGTGCAGAGTGGTCGCTGATAGTGCCGAAAGCGATATGACTTTAAATAAATTCAAAAATGGCTGCTCTTTGCTATACCGGACTCAAAATTTGTGCCTTTCTCCTATAAATTACGATGTATTTGTTATGTAATGCAGTAGATTTGTACCCGGACCGGCTGCAGATCGAAGTTTCGAACCTTTGGGGTCAAAGGTTCAGGAGTTATGCTTGCTTAAAGTTGTGCATTTTTCAGTGTTTTTGACAGGGCGCCGCCATATTAGTAGTGACGGTCGCGCGCCGCTTACAAACCAATACGGCGACGCCCTTACCTGTCAAAAACACTGCAGATTGCTCAACTTTAAGCAAGCATAACTCCCGAATCATTGATCCTACAGGATCGAAACTCCGATCTGCAGCCGCCCCGGGTACAAAACTACTGGATTACATACCAAATACATCATAATTTAGAGGAGAAAGACAGGAATTTTGTGTCCGGTAAAGTAAAGTTTACCCAAAAAAATTATTCACACCGATTCGTAATGAAGATATCACGATATGAGTGTCCGGGTGCTTGAAACCACTTCGGTAGAATATTTTCCACTTATTCCGACTACTTGCAATTGGAGATATTAATGCGACGAGTAATTAATTTAGCGGCTCTTCGCCGGCTGTCATCGCGTATCTTCCGGAGAAAGAGAGAGGGAGAGAGAGAGAGGAACTCGGCAAGACGTCTCTCTAGCATCCTTTAATTAAACTGGGCCGAGACGTCGCGATTCACCATTCATTCATTCATTCGCGACGCGAGAAACAGCAAGCCCGGATCAACGTCACCGGGTCGAACAAGCGCAGAGAGAGAGCTAGCTAGCATTTTGAAGGAAAATACCGTTGAACGGTGACAACGGTCCGCCGAGACGCAAAACAACGCGACAGCTATCCCGGAATGGAATCCCAGCGAAATCCTATCAGTCTCTCACTCTCTCTCTACCTCTGTCGAAGAAGCATAATTTCCTGGATCGCCGAGTATCACGATAACCAGTGGAACGACGCGCGGGAACATCTCTCGTTCCCAAGGCGCACGGTCGATCGCCCCGCCTCTACTGTTCCCGTCACCCGGATATCGAATGGAAATGAATTTCCCCGTTTTAGCCCGTCTACCCGAATGAAACGCATCCCCCTTTGATGCACCACTTTGCACCTGCCCGGAACCAACGCTCCTTCCTGGATAATGAACTGTTTTCAGCACAATACGAACCATGTGTAGAGATCTTCGTTCATCCTGGCGTACGTTTAACCCTCTGCAGTCGTTCACCACGTGACTAGGGCTGCCATCTATAAAATCGCGAAACTAGAACGGTATACAAACGTATCCGGACTTTTCCGTCTGAAGCCCAGACACTTTTAAGGGGTTAGACTCCTTTTTCCAGGATTGCAAGGGATTCGCCTTCTCATTTCTCGATAATACGAACACGGGATTTAAACTTAAAAATTTCAAGTTTCAGTAAAAGAAAAGAAACTTGAAGAACGCATTGTCAAAAATGTTGTTTTACTTACTTTATAATGCGAGTGCATAATTCGGACACCGAAACGTAACAGAAACCATCATGCCGGAAAAGGGTGTTGGAAAGTATAAAATAATTTGATACGTTCCCGACGTGAAACGGCAATTTCGTATGCACCAACCTAATATAATAAAGTTCTAGGCGCGCGATGCTTTTGGGAATTCACGAATATTATGATAATCTGCCTCTATCTGCGTAGAATTGGTGGACGTCCTTAATTATTCAGTAAACGGTGAAACACTCTCTCCCTTTCGCATACATTTGAAAGAACTGCTGGAGAACTGGTTAAAAAACTCTTTCATATGTTATTAAATTATATAATATTATTAAAACAGGTCAGTTGTGTGTGAATAGCTCGTTTCTTTTTGAAAATAAAAGAGACTGCATCAGACCAAACTCACTTACAGCGGAAGGACCCCAAGTGTCCGATCTCGATTTTGATAATCTTTTGTGAGACGATGGTATATGGATCCCTAATGATGTCTGCAAAATGTTAGGTGTAGTTACACAATAGTTTTAAAGATATGAACAATTGAACTTTCACGCAATCTGGTTACACGGCTAATGGAACTTGGAAAACTTGAGCTGCAAATCATGCAAAGTTTAGTTGTTTATATCTTTGAAACTATTGAGTAACTACACCTAATATTTTGCAGACATCATTAGGGATCCATATACCATCGTCTCACGAGAAAATTATCCAAATCGAAGTGGGACACTTGGAGTCCTTCCCTTCATAGTATCGAATGGCTTATAAAATATGATGTTCCTAATTTCGTATTAAACAGTGCATTTCAAGACGAATACAATGACCTATTATGAACATCACTCAATGGAGGGGATCTCCGTTTTTCTTAGATCCTACGGTTTCCGTTTTCTTAGATCAAGGCTCTACTCTATCTATGTCTTCTATATTGCTATTATAAGTTATTTTCGTTCCGTTTATTCACTCGGTTTCACGAAAAGGTATCGGTCTAAAAAAATCTTTTGGTAGTTTTGTCACCTGTACTCGATAAAAACATCGTGCATGTAAAAATAGTCTAATTTCTAACTGTAACTGTATATTCTAAGGCTGGCAGCGTTAGAGTTTTTACAATGTTCCGCTAAATAACAACAATTACGTTTGAGATCGTCATCATGGTCCATTGTGAACTTGGGTTCAGCCGTATTTCAGACGAATTTTCGGTCGGCGCGGCGTGGCGTGGTAGCAGAATTGAATCGCGTCCCTCTCGCCGCGCTTGTTTACAGCTCTGATCAAGATAGGAGCACGGTGCGGTGCGGTGGTCCGACAAAAATGGGAGACAGAATTTACGCCCGGTAGCCGAGTTCCTTGCCCAAGGGGAAGGCGAATACGGTGGAAAGAAGAAAGGCTAGATGCGAAGGCGATGATAACCTTATTTAGCGTCCCAGATCGCGGGCAAAATGAATTACCGGAGGCGCGGCCGGAATTCCCACGGGTCGCGATATCGCGTTCAACGTTAACACGCGGTGTTCCTCGAGAACCCGTGTGGTTCGGGGTTGCCTGGGTTCATGGTTTCCCGCGGTGGTAACATAAAAATCACCCATGCGAGTTCCTTTTTGAGCCGCACGAACGGAAACGTTGAGGAACGATACGTTTAGACCAAGGAAAAATACATTTTTCAGATACCTAGGTGAATAGAAATAAATATTTCTATTTCCTCGAGTGATACTGGCAGATGAATCTTTTGAAATATTCCTTACTTTATTTATTTTTATTTATTTATTATTATTATTATTTCAAATCCGTGGCCGAGAGTTTTCTAATCGTAATTTTGCTAGATTATTATGAGAAAAATATTTAAATATTTTAATTCGATAATAAAATAGTAAAAATAAAGAAATTTTGTAATTGAATTAGTAGTGATTCACACCGATGTACTCCACCCTGTATCGCAGGGCTGTGCTCGGTTGGGGCCCCTCAAACGCTAGCTTCCCCCACCAACCTTTATTCCGTAAAATGCGTCCTTTCTCTATGGTAACGGCGTTCACTGGAAGGGGACAGTGGGCGCCATGGTGGGGACGGCTTTGCCTCAATTGGCAGGGGGTAGGTAATTTTCTTAGATCCTACAGTTTCCATTCTCTTAGATCAGTGTTTCCCAAAGTGTGGTACAACAATCCTGGTGCAGCGGGAGTCTACTGTTGCGTACAAAGGATGTACACGTCTGCTACTTAATACTAATTGTTCTTAACGGGGAATACTCACAAGGGAAGGACCCCAAGTGTCCGACTTCGATTTTGATAATTTTTTGTGAGACGATGGTATACGAGTCCCTAATGTCTGCAAAATATTAGGTGTAATTACTCAATAGTTCTAAAGATATAAACAATTGAACTTTCATGCAACCTGCTTACTTTACTAAGCTTGAGCTGTGAATCATGCAGAGTTTAATTGTTTATATCTTTAAAACTATTGACTACCTACACGTAATATTTTGCAGACATCATTAGGGATCCGCATACCATCGTCTCACAAAAGATTATCAAAATCGAAGTCGGACACTCGGGGTCCTTCCCTTGTCAGTGTTGCGACAGTTATAGAAGGGGTACAAAGATGTCGAAACTTTGGGCAACACTGTCTTAGATCAATTTACTGTATGTCCTTTAATATTGTAAAGATTCTTTAACCCTTTGCACTCGGCTGTCGCCTCTGAGGCACCACTAAAAATTGCTGTACAGTAATTCTTCCACCGAAGTCCTGGGTCGCCTGTTCTATCGAAGTCCAGTGCCTACTCACTCCACTGCCGGCCAACGTTGCGCCGCGCCGCGCCGTAGAGCGGCGATGATTGATCTCGGCTCGGGCATATCGGCGTGAACACCACACATTGACTCGAGTCAATCGAGTTCTCAAACTTCTTAATTTTAATGATCGGTTTATGGGACTTTTACTAGCTTATTCCTGGCGTTTCTCTGATTAAAATGATACCAAACACGATATAACTTCAACGTTATTTAGTGGTTTAATCGACGGTAAAAGTTTCGAAGGCAACGAAGACCAGCGACAACGCGGGCCTTTGAAATGTGCCGGCGACGTCGACTGTCCGCGTCTCTTTCTTTCCCATACGCTCTTCTTCGTTGCGTTCGAAACTTTCATCGTCGATTAAACCACTAAATATTGGCCAAATTATATTGTGTTTGGTATCATTTTAATCAGAGAAATGCCACGAATATGTTAGTGAAAGTTCCATAATGATATCATAGCAAAATAAAGAAGCTGAGGTCTTGGTGTTTCATTGTGATGACGCACGGGCCTTTAAACTGTGCCGGCGACGGCGACAGGCTTCGGTCACGCGATCCTATTTCATTCTGTCCTTCTCTATGTTTGGCTCATCGTTTGAAGTCTCGGCGCGGTAGACGCAGTCATAAAAATTTAGCCACCCTATTCTATCGAAGTCCGTTCAAAACACGGGTGTTGGGACTTCGATAGAAGAATTACTGTACCATTATTCAAAATATTGTTTACATTTATTTATTTATTGATGCCGTAAACCTAGATTGGTTTATATAGCATACATTATTATGACATTATACAAAAAATAGAGAGGTATTATTGTTTACATTATTAAATATATCAATCATTTATGTATCGTATGAGGTATTATACCAATTTCATATCCATAAAATTTCAAAAATCGTAGGAAATGGAAATATTCTAGATAGGAAGAGATGTTAAATTTTCCAGTTAAAGTAGCTCCGAGTGCAAAGGTTCAATAAGCAAATATTTTAATGGATCTGACCATACGAAATGCCCGTCTTCCATAAATCCATCGTCGCAGTGTGTAATTTCCCGAGAAGCGATAATTTTAATCGATTTATTATCGCTGAAGCGTGGGTACACGAATCAGGAAGGGACCGCGAATAGAAAATGTGTGTCGCACCGAGGAAATATCGGTCGGCTGTTTGAAAGGCGTCGCGAAAACTTAAGCAAAGAGATACGAGAGCGGGATTTCAATTAGCGTTGTTTTCGCTCGCAAGCCATTCGCACTCGTCGCCAGAGCATAATTTAGTTTAGAGTCGTTGCGCGGAGAAAAGTAACATCGAATCAAGTTTCTTCGTGGCTCGATCGGTCGCGCCCTCTTTGCCGCTCGGTGCCTCAGGACGCTGGTTGAATTATTAAATATGGTGTCTATATGTCGGTGTAACTTCGAACGTATAATTCGCGCTGCCCTAACTTGGTCAGGCATGTTTTTTAAAGTAATACGCTGTGATGAATCCTTGTGCGAATGTTGCTTTTTGCAAATTATAAAATCTGTAATTGAAAAGAATTTGTTCGTAAGAGGTTCTACTAATCGTCATAAATTTCTTAACACTAAACCTACCGAGAGCTAAAAGCGATTAAAATGTTTTTAGTTACAAAAATGACAAGACTGTTTATTTAGATTCTGTGCAATTTTTATAAACAGACTGCGGATCTTTATGCAAAATAAAAATTGTCTGCATCGTTTGCAAGAAATAAAAACTAAATTGATTGTTATTTTTTCCCTTAATGATTTCAACAAAGGAGAAATCATATATTGTCATCTTCAATTCTGAAAATTTTTCAACAATTTTCAATTTCGTCTACTCAATTTTGCTATAAATGCATAAAGATCCGCAGTCTATTTATAACAATATGTGCTTGGATAAAGAGATTCATCGAGTCAACTTCAATGTTAGCTACTGCATAATTTGAATGATTGTGAAATGAAAAATATAAAACCGGTCGTGTGACCTGCAGCGATAGGTTTAGTGTTACAGATTCAATACTATAGAATTTTTAAACATTCATCGAATCCGTCGACTAATTATTAACATTATTCCGTCGGTTTTATTGTGACACGAGTGTACAGAAGTTTTACAATTATAACCCAACGTACAATTTTCTGCAACGACGAGGTGTAGCCAGGGGCAGTTTGAAAATCTAACCGAGAAACTAAAACAAATGTTGGGCTTCCGTACAACTAAATTCCATTAAAGTTTAAACTCAAATAACGTATAAATAAGGAATCACAAAACGAACGTAAATGGAAAACGTAGCGAATGGGAAATGTAAAAGGAAGAATTGTTCAAGCTGTTAGAATTTTAAACTCATGCGATCAAAGCTGTAGATAGAGAAATTTAGCAATTAAAGTCAGAAACAACATATCTTAAATTCTACAAAAATTGTTGGAACATCACAAATGCACTCGGGCAAATATATTGTTGTGAAAGCACCTTCTAAAAATAATAAAATTGCATCTATTGAGATTTGTCACATTTTTGTTATATTTGTTTGCCCTTTCTAACACGAAGTTTGATATTTCACGTACAATTTGATCAAACAAACGTAAGAGCCTTTTGTGAACAGATCTGCGAGTCACTGTATATAAGGTGATCCAAAAATGTTGATAATTCCTCAGATCTTTTGCAAGAATTAGAAGAATGTCTTCTTCCTCAAATCAGATACTCACGTTAGCTGATTAAAGAACAATTTCACAATTGTCTCAAATAATGATTTCTAATAATTCTAAAATAACATGCGATTTGAAATAATATATCAAGTAATGCCATTTCAAAAGTGGTCACAGGCACGGAAGTAATTAGAAAATAAAATAGCACGATGCTGGAAATAATATTTCAAATAATGTTCCATATTTCAGAAGTGCCCGAGTCCGCAGTGGAATAATATTTGCAAAGCAGCATTGTTATTCTCTTCCATCAGGAAGCTGACATTTAGGGGGGGGGGGGGGATTCTTCACTGGTTGGGATAAAATAGCAAGGCAGAGAGGGGCCGTGCGACTTTTTAATTTCAACTTTATGATCCGCGGAGAACAAGGCGAGGCAGAGGCGGACAGGGAAAAACGCGTGTCACCGTTCGACGCTGCCCATTTAACCCGGACCCACCCTCTGTTTACGACAACTACCCAGGAAAAGGGTAATGTGCTTGTGTACGGGAAGGAGAAGGCCGGGCCAGGTCGCGGCCGCGTGTTTCGTTTGAAAATTTAATTTCTCTAATTAAAGTGCTGGCATGCCCGGTACATCTCGTTTTCGCTGCGCCGCGCCGCTTGCCGCTCGCCACGCCATACCAGTCCCCCCCCCCCCCCCCCCCCCCCCCCCCCCCCCCCCCCCCTCCCCACCGTCCTGTCCCGGATGCGGCCTAGCTTTTTACCCGAGTCACTCGTTTCATTAGGCTAATGAAACTTTTCTTTTGACCAAGGCTACGCCAAACAATTTCGCTCGACGGAACCGACGCGACGCGCGGCCCAGCCAACGCTGCTCCGCTAACGCATTTAACATCGCGTCACCGGCCGTGTCGGCCGGAAGAGACCCGGTGTTTTTAGTTTTATGGATAATTAAACGCGCATCACCGAGCTTCGTTGTTCCGAAATTAATACCGGACCTTCCGATCACTCATCATCGACTATCTGCAGTGACGGACAAAATAAGACAAAGCCACGTACAGCACTGGTCAAAAGACAGCTTCCAGTTGTTGTTTATGTGTACGAGTATTAGTAACTTTAGCAGTAAATAGCTTTTCAAGTATTAGTAACATTCGTGTGTAATCTGGGGCATCCACACTTTACGACTTGGAGCTTGCCCTTACTCATGCGCGTTGAGATTGTGTTAGTTTGCAATAGATGAGAAACGTTGTATACGAAGATTACGCTATTTATTTTGTCAATTATATACTGAGAAGAAAAAGTAGTTACTTGAATAACACGCGTGTTATTGTAATTTTTTACTTGGATGAATATCAATGTATTCTTTTCAATAGTATGAAATTTACAAGCAAATCGTGATGTATTTGAATTGTCTATCATGAAATGATTGAAAATTGTATTTGATTCAATACCGTATATTATTATTCGTAATATTTCTTTTTTTTCCTTCAATCAGATATGTTGTTAAAAAAATTTGAGAAATGTATTGATTTATACTGGAATTGGTTTGAGGCCATGTCTTGTTTTTTTTTTTTAAATTGATGGTCAAGCTATTGGCTTATATGATTGGCGGAAGTGAGTTTTGCTATTGAAATTCAATAGTATTAAATATTAAAATAAGTTCATATGATATTGGCATTATTTAATAGTACATCTTATTGAATCAACATATAGTTTTTTTGTTTCGACAGGATTTTTTTCTTGAAAGCAATTGAAAAATAATATTTTCAATCATTTCATGATAGACAATTCAAATACATCACAATTTGCTTCTAACGATATTCATCGAAGTAAGAAAATTACAATAACACGCGTGTTATTGAAGTAACTACTTTTTTTTCTCAGTATATGCAATAATAATGATTAAAATGGAATTAAAATGGACTTATACCTCTTTCAATAATAACATATTACAAGGAACAAAAACAAGAGGAGATTACTAGTCCATAATTTTATAGACATTGACTTTACTGAAATGGATTTTTCTTTTTCTTGACGTTTTACACGGTTTTTTTTTTCTTAAGGGATACGACTTGAGCTTATCCTACATTTTGTTATTTTTGAGGTACCATATCATGTCACCGAATAAACCAATGAATAAGTATCTTAACTCGATCTTTGAACGTTAACTTAAAAGCTAGACAGTTGTCAGCTCAAAGGAAGGAAATATTGTCACATTCAAGTTGAGAAATTGGATTTTGCCCACAAATTACCGCTCTCCAGTCCACAGTGCTCGGAGAAGTTCGGAAAACACTGGTATATAGTATCCCGAAGAAGAAAGCCAAGAGAAAGAAGAAGAAGAAGAAGGAAAAGAAGAAGGGAGGGTTAATTCTAGAACAGCCTACTTCCCGGGAACGTGATATCGCCACCGATGGAACCCGGTGACCGTTGCTCGAGCCGTCTAACGAGCCGGCAACTCGTTTTACTCGCGATCTCGAACACTAAACAGGGTTAGCCTGGCTCGACTTTCATTCTCTCGAAGTCGTCCGGCGCGTTTCCACGATCGCGGAGGAGGAGGAGGAGGAGGGTGGGGTGTGGGCAAGGACCGGGGGTGTGTAGTCTCGAGGTGGTCTGGCATCCCGAGGAAACCGGCTGAGGAAAGTAAAGAAAAGAACCTGGTAACTACGGACAGCGTCGGCGGGTACCTTGGACGAGAGGAAAGGGGGGTGCGGAGGAAGAGGTCTAGGAAGGAAGGAAAAGAAGGCTGCCAGGGCTCTTTGGTCTCGGCTCTTGGGCGGTAACTCGATTTGTCGCCCGTCTTGAGCCAGATGGATCGGAAGTAGACGCGAACGCCGGCCGCATTTCAAGCAGTCCCATATTCCCCCGCCGCGCCGCGCGCTGTGCCGTTTCCTGTTGGAGCATCGTCCCCCTAGCTTCCCGAAGGTACCCGCGTATTTTGCCGACCACTCGACCCCCCCCTCCCCTCCCAGCCATGCGATCCATTCGTCGAGCAACAATCGGTACTTGTTTGGTCCAGCGGAGAGTACTTATTGTTAGAGTCGAGTGGCCTGGCGGGGCTATGCGGCCGGACTCGGTGATCCGCACGATCAAAGTTCGGATTAACTTTGGATTAGTTGGACGTCTAAATATTACACGGCTCTCTTTCAGGAACTCTCTTGCCTGGCCGCAGGAGGAGCGCAACGCACACCAGGTACGTGGACACGTCTCGCGATACCTTGAAAGTTAAATTAATACTTCCCCATGGATCTTGGGAACGAGCTCAGCTTCAAGGAAAGGGACAGGAAAAGCTACGCATTGGTAGAGAAAGAGAGAGACTCGATCGAACGGTGCGAAATGAGACGTGTTTCTGTTCAGTTTCAGAGCCGCGCGAGACGGAGAGAGGGAGACCATATAAGAGGTTGAACTTCTGTAGACTCGGAGAGTCTCGGGCCGATTTCACGAAAAGAGACTCCGGCTAAACACCGGAAGCTACGGAAACTTCGAAAGGGGAACACGTCGAGGTTCGAGCCCCGACGAGGGGCACGGTATGTGTCTGGTCTGGTCGGGTCTGGTCTCGTTCACGAATAAGCATCTGTCCGAGAACAACATTGAAACTTTGTAACAAGTATCCCTCGTAACGACGGGACCAGTATTACCCTCGGATTTTCCTCGAATCCGGCTGGCATCCTCGCTCGATATTAAGTTCACCCCTCGGCGCTCAGCTGCCTCGACGCGACGGAACGCTCGCAGATTTCCCGCGTTCCGCAATATGCCGCGAAACACGTGGAAACTATCGGTGCGGATCGTCACGATCGCGAGACGCTCTAATGGCGCGGCACGGCGATGGTAAACGCCGTGAAATCTGCGCCGCGTACATGCAACATCGGCGACCCTCGCTGTTCATTCTTTCGCAGCACGAGGGAAGAGACCGAGGTGGCAGCGATTAAAAAAGATTGCGCGAGAACGGCGCACAGTTCGTCACGAACTTCTACGGCGACTGTTACGTCACAGACAACAGTCAACACTTTTTTTTTTAGGAATGTTCACTGAATTCAGCTATTTTTGAGGGAGTTTGACAAGTGGTAAGTTCTGCACGCTAATTTATGTCCTTGTAGGGTTCTGGCGGCTGCTCTTTACTTTACCGGACTCGAAATTTGTGCCTTTCTCCTACGCATTATGATGTATTTGGTACGTAATCCAGTAGATTTGTACCTGGAGTCGATGCAGATCGAAGTTTCGATCCTCTAGGATCAATAATTGAGAAGATATGGTCGCTTAAAGTTGAGCATTTTTGGCGGCGCTCTTACCTGTCCAAAACACTGCAGATTGCTCAACTTTAATCAGGCATAACTCCTGAACCATTGATCCTACAGGATCGAAACCTCGATCCGCATCCGCGCCGGGTACAAATCTACTGGATTACATACCAAATACATCATAATTCGTAGGAGAAAGGTACTAAGTCCTGTAGACCGGTAGACTGAATCCGGTAGACCGCCCTTGGGCCCGGGGTTTTTTTTATAGACCTTCTTCGAGTTAGCTTCGACCCCACCGGAGGAAAATGGGCTAGGAAACAACTTAACTATTCTTATATAACAAATTCTGTTTTATCTATTCCATTCTATTAACTATTCTTATATAACACAATTCTATTTCGTAACAAAAATGTTAAATTTCCTTCAAAGATGTGATTCCTGAGGTCGCTGATGGTTCGCGTTTTCCGTAACAGAGCTTTTTTTTAATTATTTATTTAATGTCGCTTCAACGTCAAAGCTCATTAGCAACACGGTACATTTTCTTACAATATTTTGTACGTGTTTGCATCCTTATTATACTGAGCAAGACTGGCGATATACTCCTCAGAACCTAACAGAATGGGTAAGGATCCAGGAAACTTAGTTTTTCCTTTAAATTTTCATATTTTTTGCGTTCTATTAGATGATTCATGTTAACTGGCACTTTACAAATATCGCAGATCGTGTTTTCTTTTTTATATAAGAAAAATGAACGGGTTTTTTCTGATTGTCTGGATTAGAATCTGAAGAGCCTAATTATTACCGCGATTCGAATCGAACGCCCTATGTCACGGCACGGTTTTCTCCGGGGCACTGGAGATTTTCTTATCTGATGGGAAAAGAAGGTCGACGACGTGGATCGGTGCTCCTCCGGCGTTTCTCGGTCTGTTGTTCTCTTCGCGCCTCGAGAGCTCGCTATTTCACCCTCGAGATGCGCGCACACCGCGCGAGAAGCGAAGCAACTCTCCCAGCTCTAAGAACCCTACAGACCCCTGACCTCGTTTACCAGAGTCGTTTAGTAATTACTAATCCCCGCCGCGATCCTTTCGGCAACTGCCGCCCTTTAATCACCGTCCCGCGAATTTATCTAATCTCCGCCCCGGCGAGGGCTTTATCTCGCGAAATGTTTCGCGAAACCCGTCGACTCCCGCGCTTACAGAGCCACGTCGCGTCGATTCGCGAGAGCGGAACTTTCGAACTTTCGAAAGCACGCTTATTAATGTCGATGGTTGTTGACGTGCTACCCATTTATTTACAGGTTCTTCGCGGTGAATGGCAATTCGGTTACAGGCCGTTTACGCGAAGTGGAAAAGACTTCTCGCGTGATTTGCACGAGTTCTAGTCGCAACGTGCTATTTTCTGTAATAAAGAGGGAACGGTCTAGTATTTTAAATCGTTCCTGCAACTTTCGAGCAGCGGTAGGTAATTCGAAATGACCGATACAAAAATAATGAATTCAGTATTCGTTATTTACAAATTTTCATCAGCAGACGCAGATCCTAGCCTCGTCTAGGGGGCAGATCGGTCGCACTAAGACAAGCTAATCCCGTTCTAACAAGGGAAGGACCCGAAGTATCCGACTTCGATTTTGATAATTTTTTGTGAGACGATGGTATATGGATCCCTAATGATGTCTGCAAAATATTAGGTGTAGAGTCTCAATGGTTTTAAAGATATAAACAATTAAACTCTGCATGATTTGCAGCTGAAGTTTAGTAAAGTAAGCAGGTTGCGTGAAAGTTCAATTGTTTGTATCTTTAAAACTATTCAGTAACTAAACCTAATATTTTGCAGACATCATTAGGGATTCATATCCTACCATTGTCTCACAGAAATTTATCAAAATCGAAGTCGGACACTTGGGGTTCTTCCCTTGTAAGAGTAAATATCGGGCAAATTATATTATTTTAAGTTTCATATATTTTCAGTGATTAAGATATTTACAAATCTGAAAATAATAATGCCAATTTTGCCCGATATTTACTTATAAAGCAAGGTTAGGTCCGCTCTTAGTGCAACCAAGCTGTCTTCTACACGAGGGAGCAATTAACTCCCAGACAATTATCTGGAAACTGTGCTAAGATCGATTAACCAATCGAATCTAATAATGCTCTCGAATATTGGTATCGATTTAAAACTGGATATTTCCCATAGTTTTAAACCCATTCCATCGGTAATTAATCTAGCTTCCAATCACTGAAAATGTGTCATGTTACGCCCGTATACACTATTCCGCTTTCATACGCTTTTTCCCTGTAGCATTGGAAGCTGCGGATCCTTTCGCAGTTTACGTAGCTCACGTTACCGTACTAGTGTGTATCGAATTTCGCGATCCATTATTTCCAAACGCAACGTCATAACGTTATGGGGGCGAAACAATTTCACGGGAACAGAAAAGGCTCTGTTCCAGGTTCTATGCTCTATGTGTCGCCGGGTACCGCTGTAAAGAGATGTCGGATTTTAACGATCGTGACCCCTCGCATCGTTACAAATTCCAATGGGTGCACCGCGGCAGATGAAACGAACCGGATTCACGATTGGCACGGTGTCGGGATCATTCGAATTTTATCGCTCGTTTCACAGCGAACGATTCCTATCGTTGCTTCGCTAATATGGCTACAGTATTGAAAATAACCATTGGCACCTGCTCTGCTCTGCAACGGTACTGTTGTGTTTCAATCTGTTACTATTCTTTGAGAAGCTCGAATCCACGTCGAGCTAGAACAAATACTGATTGTTAACCCTCGAACTGTAAATGGAGATCGCAGAAATACAGTCAAAAGAATTAAGGGATCACCTCTGCGAACCCGAAAAAATTGCTACTAGTTTACATGATCATAACTCCGGCCAAAATTGCTGTATCGATATCATTAAACAATGCTTTGAAAGCGTGAAACCTCTAGTTTCGGATGCTCTGTTTCGAATTGTTGCTATTGCAACAATGTTTATACCACCGTTTAGACGACTGAGTGTTTCATATGTTTGTTTGTTATATATAATTTTATTGATTTATGCTGTTATATATAATTTTGATTGATTTATGCTGTTATATATAATTTTATTGATTTATGCGTTGCGTTGACAAATGTATGTTACGTTTAGATTTTGTTAAATAAGCAGTTCCCTGTGAGCGAGCAACAAATTACGACGTGTCGTGTCGAGCCTCCGTGGCTCCTTACACTATGTTGGTTTTTTAGAAAGTTATAGCGAGATAAAGAGACAACATTGACGGTTAACAAACATTTCGTGCAACTTTATAACATCACACGGGGAGAAACAAATGTTTTTGATAAATCGCGTTAATATCATTTGGAAGGGCTATCTGTCCTCTATAAAATGTGTGGTTGTTGATTATTGTGCGATCTTTTTTATTCGAGTTATTCAACATTGAAGTAAATGTTGGCTTTTTAACTTTAACTGGCTCCAGAGAGCGAAAAAATTATAGTAGAATCTTGTGCGAGAAAGCAATAGAAAGAGCGTTTCTTTCTCTTCAAGGCGCACTTCTTTTGTTTTTTCAATTTCATTGACATTTCGATATACCAGGTATTTCGGAAAATATGCTTAAAACATGCACAATTTCCATTTTTCCTTTGACTTGCTGTATCCCGGCAAGAAATGATCGCAATACCGTGATCCGAAAGTCAGATTGAAGCAGAGATTCTGCCGATTTTACCTGTGGCAGTTGTGTTTGAAGTTAGTGATTCGCAGAAATTACCGCGCCACGCACAGCGGCTGTCTGAAATAACTGAATACACTACTGGCGGCGTTAGTATTACCCAAGATATACCGGGTGGAGGTTCCTCGATCGGATTTATGCTTCTTTTGTGTGCGTATATTTGTGCATGGACGTGTGCGTTTGTGTGTGACACTGACTACTTAATTAACAATTTTAATAACGTGTGTTACCACATCGTTTATGAATAACAGTTCACACACTCATGCACACGAAAGGCATGTGTGTTATTCATAAACGTTGAATAACTGAGTAACACTGTTGAGTAAACATGGTAAATAGGGGTGTGCGAGAACCCGAAATATCGGGAACCCGATGGTCGGGACGAGTCGGGAAGAGGTCGAGTCGGGTCGGGACGGGTTCCCGAAAATTTCGAGAATATAACATAAGAGACACTCTTGAAAAGAATTCGTGATGGACAACATCCTTTCAATTTCGAAAACATCTAGAATAAAAAATCCGAAACTATGAATGTATTAATTAAACCGAATATAAATGATTACTGGTTATAAATACTGGAATATAAATGGTTACTAATGATTCGGGAATCTCGAAATTTTCGGGTACCCGTCCCGATCCCGAAAAAATGTCGTGTTCCCGACCCGTCCCGATATTTCGGGTTCTCGCACACCTCTAATGGTAAACCATTGTTCGAGGATTTTCTCACTAGAGTGCTACTTCTCCTTTACAAGATGTAAGGTAGTGCCATAATAGGCGACTACCATATTTGCTGTTATTGTTATTGCTATTAGCTATAGATATTGCTATTGGCTGCAGGGAAAATCTATTGTCATGGCTTGAAAGTTACCTCACAAACCGTTTTCAAATTGTGCGTATACGCAGTTGCCTATCGTCTCCGATACATGTTCTATCAGGTGTACCTCGAGGCTCCCACCTCGGTCCGCTACTATTTATAATTTTCATCAATGATTTGACTACTATTTTTCAATATTGTAAGTACCTACTATTCGCAGACGATTTAAAAATCTTCTGCAGCATCTCGTCCTATGATGATGTTTCCAGATTACAAGCAGACCTAGATCGTTTTAGTGAGTGGTGTTGCAAGAATGGTATGGAACTCAATATTGACAAATGCCATGTTATGCGGTCTTCCCGTCGCTCTCTACCATTCACGTATCCTTACCGTCTCAATGATTGTATTCTCTCCTCAATAAGTGAGATAAAAGACTTAGGTATTCATTTCTCCTCAATCTTGGACTTTTCCAAACATATTCATAACATTGTTAATTCCGCATCAAGAACACTCGCGTTTATACTACGCTTTTCTACCGATTTCCACTCAATACACACAATTAGATTGCTATATATTGCCCTTGTCCGTCCCCAGTTGGAATTTGCTTCAGTTATATGGTCTCCGAATAGCTTAAATTACGAAATCATGCTAGAGAGAGAGAGAGAGAGAGTGCAGCATAAATTTCTCAGGTTTTGTTCTTATAAGATTAATAATCCTATGTCAATCTTTGATCACGATTACTCCACAATATTAAACATAGTCAACCTGGAAACACTGTCTGCTCGCAGAAGAGTATCCGACCAGAGCTTTATTTTTCATTTAATTAATAACCATATAGATTGTACCTCTGCAAATCCTTATGCAAATCAATTTTTACGCACCTGAACGTGTTTTGAGATCTCGAGCAGGTTTTCAAACACTTAAATGCAAATCCGCATATGGATTAATAAATCCTATAAATCCGATTATTGCGAACTCCAACACTCTATATAACAGTATTGACTATTTTAATTGGTCGATACAAACTTTCAAAAAAAAAAAAAAAATTACGCAGGATTAACGTATAATATCAGTGCCTTTATACCAATAGTTTCTATTTTCTTTTTATGCATATCCTTTCTTAGTAACTTATGTTAAGTCTTTGTTCTATTGTAAACATTTGTATAAATGGACCTCGGTCCGTTCAAAATAAACAAATAAATAATAATAATAATATTTGGGCATTTCAGCCTAACTGTATGTGGATGTTACAAACGGTTCAAAATTATCCAAACACGAATGCCCCCCGTTTACTGCCATGGCTGCCATGAGATCATCAAAAGCATTCATCCTGTCAGGATTAAAGAGTATTGATCATCAAGTAAGCCAATGAAATGTCGGGTTTTGGTCACGTAAAGTGCTATCACGTAACTGAGGAGTAGGCTGTTGGCGAATTAACGGTCTCCTCGTCCCTTCCTGTTCATCTTCTCCTTCGAGTCGCTCTATACCGTATCTCAGCTAGTTAGCTCGATTCCTCTCGCTATCCCTGGTACGTACAAGGTTCCGTTTCTCGCCTCTTCTTTTCCGTCTTTCTCCGGGTGGGTTGATGGAACGCCAAGGGACCGGCGTGATCTGGTCAACGCACGGTTTATTGAATAAGCTATCACCGAGGCCGAAGTTTTATGAGGTTAGCTGCGACGCCGGTGTGAGTGGAGTTCGAGGTAAGTCGGGTAATGGAGATGGACTTTGCGAAAGTATTCGCTACACCGTGTTAAATAATTTGCCGAGCACGGCCCACCGCCGGCTCTCTCGTCCGAGCAAGTTAGATTGATTCTCATAGGAGAGGACGCGGCTCATCGAGTCCCTTCAATTCGCACTCCATATCGAGAATAAGTTCCGGTAACATTGTAGAACGAATTTTAACTTCTCCCCGGGACTCCGAACTTTGAACAGCCGCTTCCTATTGATTTTTGCGAGCCGAATACGAATTTGTAGATCTCGTTACTATCCGCGCGACGGAACCCCACCAAATTGATTCCGGAAAATGACCGACCCAAGTTTAGTTTTAAGATCAGATTTTTATTGATTTAAGGTAGATTTTTAAGGTGAAGTAGTTTTAAACCATTAAAACTCACAATCTTGGAATTTTTACCACACATTTACAGATATTTTTACAGTATCTCAGGAAAAAATCAAACGGTATTTTAATCTGTACACCTGAAGCTACCATCGGAACTGGAATAAAAGAAAAATATCGAAAATTCAATTTTTGGCACGGTTTTAAAAGTTAAGTTCCAAGTTTCGTAATATTTTATTAACTTTTTTCAGCTTATTAAAAAAACTGTGGCAGATATCAGAAATATTCTAGTTCGAGCGAGAATTATAAATGTGCTGACTATACTATAAAAATTTGAGGTAAATTCGGTCAATAGTTTTTGAGATATCATGGCAGCCAATATGAAAAATGCAGTTTTGAGAAAAATGCTTCTAATTGTGACTAGACTGCGGTAGGCAACATTCCAAACAGTGGAAAGATGGAAAGAAGTTCAGAATATTGATGTATTGTTTTGAATTTGTTAAAATTGTTAAGGAAAGGACGAAATCTGTAACCTGTCGCTCACGATTTTCATGCAGACAATTTTTATTTTGCATAACGGTTTGCTAAGACGTGTCTTGGGTAAACTTAACTTTACCGCACCTTTCTCTTACGAATTATAATGTTTTTAGTATGTAATCCAGTAGATTTTTACCCGGCGCGGATGCAGATCGAAGTTTCGATCCTTTAGGATCAATAGTCGATGAGCTATGGTCGATTAAAGTTGAGCATTTTTGGCGGCGCTCTTACGTGTCAAAAACACTGCATATTGCTCAACTTTAATCAAGCATAACTCCTGAATCATTGATCCTACAGGATCGAAACTTCGATCTGCAGGTTCCCCAGGTATAAATCTACTGGATTACATACCAAATACATCATAATTTGTAGGAGAAAGGCACAAATTTTGTCTTCTTTTTCATTTATTATCAATGCACAGAATTGCAATCCATGAATTATAAAATTGTCGACTGCATGTGGCTTCTGTTTAATCACAGCTACACGTTTTCGTTATGAGTCACAATTAAGTCAGAGAAGCTGTGTACATTTCGTTTAATTAACTTGAAAATGATTGTCACATTATTTCACATTTTTTTTCCACCCGGTAAATTATTGTCCTACATACTGTAGTATGTAGTGTGTAACGTATTAATACGCGTAATTTCTGTTAAACACAGTCTTCAAAGCTGGATAGCATTTTTCGAGAGATTGACAGTTGCATGTAGTCTTACACATATAGTACACTTTTGCATATTATCTTATTTAAAATAATTAACCCGTTCACAATCGATAACGTGAAATTACATCAATTCAGCAAATTCATGAATAAATTTCCACAAGCTAAAGTGTTAATGAATGTTACGCACGAAGGAAGGTTTCATACGATCTCATTAGGATTGCGCGGGATGAAAAAATACATCAAATTTATACGGTATAAGCCATTTTTATCTGACCTCGATTTCGAGAAAATTACATTCGAAAAAGTGCATTTTTTTATATCCTCATCTTCAGATAAATTAAGATTGATGAAGATCGAAGGACTGACAAGGGAAGGACCCCAAGTGTTCGACTTTGATTTTGATAATCTTTTGTGAGACAATGGTATACGGATCCTTAATGATGTCTGCAAAATATATTAGGTGTAGTTAAAGATGTAAACAATTGAACTTTCACGCAACCTGCTTACTTTACTAAACTTGAGCTGCAAATCATGCAGAGTTTAATAGTTTATATCTTTAAAACTATTGAGTAACTACTTCTAATATTTTTCAGACATCATCCATACACCATCGTCTCACAAAAAATTATCAAAATCGAAGTCGGACCCTTGTGAGACTCCCAGTCTCACGTTACTCGATACCTTCGAATTTATACTCGATGTCTAGCAACTGGGGGAAGTCCGCCTTACATTAAGCTAACGCAACACCAACTAAAACACCATATCCTCCGTTCAACAACCAAACATTTACTTCACCCTCGGGACGTTCACTCGTTCAAAAAAAAACCCCGAACATCCGGCGAACACACTGGCCACAATCATCGCAGAAACCAGATCCAGAAGTGTCTAAACGCGTCGAAACAGCGGCAGCAGCTTGTGTCCGCTTGTCGATATCGAGAACCCCTGAAACAAACGAACACCCCCGCCTCCGAATTTCACGCCGGCGAGCAACCGGCGGGCACATACACTCGAGGCCGTTTTATCGCTGCAGCCGATTTTCTAACGAATCGGTCTCTCGATACGACAGCCCTCGAGCTCTCTGGCGCGACATAAAAGACACGAAAAGCCGGGAACGGAATTAAAAAGACAGTAGGTCGAATCGTGGGGCGCGCAGGGCGAGCGCAGAGCGAGCACAGGGCAAAGGGCAACGAGCTTGCCGTGGAAAGCGAGACGCAGAATCGTGGAAAACGAGACGGACAATCGTGGAAAGGGAAAGGCGTTGCAGGATCGAGAGAAACATAGAAGGCGCGGGGGCGGAAGCAGAGGCGAAGGGGAAGGCTGAGCATCGGGGAGCCGAGAGTAGGAAGAGCAGGAGCAAGGCTGTAGCTGCGAACCGGATGAGAGCGGGCTGGAGGGTGAGTGTTGCTGGATAGGTAGGTGGTATATAGAGGGTTGCGAGGGTGCGGGTATCACGAGCAGAGAGTGCCGGGGGTGCCATTAGCGGGGTGTGTTTTGCGCCCGGGTTGCGCGATCAACTGCGAGGCCCCTCTTCCTCTCTGCTCCTCGTCTAGCTCGCTCGATCTTCCTCGATCCCTCTCTTTCCATGTCGAGGGTTGCGAACCAAGAGGGAACGGGGAGACCTCTATTGTTGCCGCTTTACCCGGCATGCATATTTAACGCCCGCGTTCCTCTTCCATCCCCTCTCTCTCTCTCTCTCTCTCTCTCTCTCTAATTCCGTTTCTACCCCCTCGTTCACCCCACAGCACACCCCGAGTCCCGGTTTCTACGGCCAGCACAGTTTCTGCGAGGCTTTCTCTCTCTCCACCCCCGCACAGACCTATCCATCGCGCTTTAATTTCCGTGCCTCGAATCACGAGTCCCAAGCAGATACCGAGACAGCTGCGACCGGAAAGAATGCAGCCCGAGGGTCGCCGGGGACCACGATGCACCCCGATGATTCCAGAGAGATCGACTTCGCGAGGACTCGATGAAAGAGTTGACGCGTCTGGCTCCCCTTGATTGCCGAGGCCGATTAATGACTGGGAATCGGACGGATTAAGGTTATTTGGTCATAGCGAGGGAACGGGGTAAGTGACGAGTCGGAGGGAAAAGTTATCGTCCGAGGGTAATGACACCGGGTTCCAATTTAGCCCGGGATCTAACCAGATTCCCCGCAGCTTCGCGCATTTACTGTATGCCGGCTGTGTTTCGGTAACACGTGCGACCCACTTCCGAGCGCGCCGGGAACAATGGAAAAAATTGGCGGGGGTGTACACAGTCGGATGGAAGTGCTGCGGGGTCGCTTATTTCGTTCGGGGGAAGATGCTGAATTTATCTGTGCGAATTATATGTACAGAGCTTTCGCGTGAAAGTGGACCAGCGATTTTCTCCCGAGCAGTGAGTATTTAAAAGAGAATTGTGGAGGTGGAGGAACTTACAGTGTTCTTCCGATATGAGGAGGGATGGTGGTACTAACTCGGCATTGTTCATGAGTGGATCGAGAGTTGACGGTTCGAAATAAAAAACCATGTAGTGTAATACACCATTTCATTCGAAAAAAACAAAGGGAAACGAAAGCAACAGCGAGCCTTTGTCCACTTATCAGGTGACCCAGAAAAACCTGTTGCACAGCGAATGATCAACCCTTTGTCCCGTTTAATTTAAATAAAAATGAAGTCGATAGCTGCTGCGGTTTCGGAGAAAACAGATTGTATCCTTTATTTAACCCACCCTGTACGGACATGTATATTCGAAACATTTTGCTCGCGATACAAAAGAGTGAATAAAACTCTTTTCACTGGAGCTGTATTATCTGGAAACCTGAAATGTTGCAAACGTCAATGTTCGAATATTTTTAGTTTTCATGTCATCGTTATTTTTTATCGGGAAAACTTATTTTTTTTTATTCCATCTTGTAGCTACTGAAAAAATACATTTGAATATACTTAAGTCATAAACACGGTGGAATAAAAAAATATTAGTGTTCCCGATAAAAAATAACGATGACCTTGAAGAAAACTATGAAAATATGACTGGACAAATAAAAATTGTTCTACTATGATATTCCTCCGTCGATACCATTTAAATTATGTCATAAATATTCTTTTTGTGCCATTAAAAATGAATGATATTTTAGGTGGCCTCCTTCATCTGAGTCACCCTATATAATATAGTACCACTGCTTGAGAACGCCTTTACAACTGACAGACACGTCCGGTGATTAGAAAAAGCAATTATTAACCTACTAATTGCAATTATGGACATATACGAAGACGTAAGGAAAGTCAAATAAAATAGAGACAATACAAATTTTACCATAATCAATGTAGAACATGCCAACAAATTTTTACTCAAAAATGATTAAAATGATGGCCACCTTCAAATTATTTTGAATGCATTATATACAGTGAAAACTTCAGCAACAAATAACGGTGAAACAAATTAAACTTGTATGAAACATACAAAGCTTGCGCGATGCTCATTACATATCAACATGGCTCCGGCTTAACCAGTGAAAATCGCTAAACTTTAAACACGCATAACTTTCGAATCAGTCAATCCTTAAGATTAAAACTGTGATTTTCGGAATTTCCTCGACGAGATCTACAGGATCTTGTCTATCATTTCTAAAGAAATGTTAACAATTTCTGAGTTCCTAAGATTAAGTTTGGCGGAACGACCTCGTCATCTTCAGTTCAGAGGTTCAGAAGACTCAACCAATAGTCCCCATGGCGCATCGCATGACTTCTGCCTCAATCGGCGTACAAAACAGTGTAATTTTATCATTAAACTCGACAGTTTAATTCCACGGTTTCGCGATTTGGAAATCTGCGAAACCCTTCGGTACCGGGCAGCCGCGGCAACCGCTAAATCTCACGACCATTTGGTATTTCCCGTCGGAACTTTCGTCTATTTTTCACAGCTTTAAACCCGCAGCCCCAGTCCCATTTGCGTGCGGGATATCCTGCAGAGCTGGAGCGCGAGCGGCGCGCGTTGCGCGAAACAGTTCGGCTATTAAAAACAAAAAAATCAATGAAAGTATTCATCGCAGAGCCACTTGCTCATTCCTATCAATCCCGGGTCTAATCGAGTGGCCGTTACGTTGTTTCCGGCGGCGCAAACGTTATTTTCCGTTCACGGTTCCGCGCGAAGCGACGCGACGTTTCGTAATCGTGTTATCGTCGCCGGGGCGACGCGATGTTTTTAACGGGACGAATCTACCTGAAACTACTAGTCGGTGCCTCGGAAACACTCATGGCTGGCCGGAGGCTGGGATGCGCTTGTGCACAAGCGATCGCGCGCGTTATCGTGCGTGAGAATTCAGCCGCGCGATACACAAGCGCGTATCCGGCCGCGCCGTTGCTGCGCCGCGCTGACGCCGCGACGGAACAATTTTTGCTCGCGATTTTTTCACCCCCGGCCCCGGATATGCCTGCTCCCCGAGCTCGGAATTTTCCCGCGGCCTGTATTAACTGGCTCTCTCGCAAATTTTTCTTCTCTTTTTTGTTTTTTTTTCGCGCGCGCTCGCCAAGTCCACGAATAATAAACGCGCTTGATCGATTCTAACAAAGCTGCCCGAATTATGGTCCGCTGTGGGACGCGACGATTTTTTTCACGCAGCTGATGCAGGAATTACGTCGGGGATCGGTCAAATATTCAGTGGAGCTTTGCATTTCGAAACCGAGCTGTCCTTAGTTCTTGTCAATGCGAGACTCGTCGGGAATTTCAGTTTCGGCACAACTGAGGATTGCCTTCGTCATTTATGGATCCAGGGAATGAATGAAGCGACTTTCATGGATGAAGCTACTTGATTCTTTGTTGGTCGGGTTGCCGCATTCCAGGCGGATTTTTGATTTTCAATATTAAAAAACGAAGCCGTTAACAATGTCACTTTGATTTTGTAGGACTTTTAAGCTGGTCCGAGCAGTCAATTTTATTTTCTGATTACACTATCCAACACCAAATTTGATTTTAATATACTGTTGTGTCCTTCTTATAGAGTTTTTTGCGCTGATTCCAAATCTGTTTTTAATTTTTTTCCTATACGCACAGTTTTTGAAAAACATGGCTTAATATTAATATTAATATTAATATGGTATTAATATTGGATATCACTGTATTCGGGAAAGTCTACAGAATCTTTTGCTGTAAAGAACAATTCAATATCTTTTATAATAACATCACAATATTTGTTTAAAGTTGAAAAATATGTTTTTCTTTTTCAAAGCCATGTTTTTCAAAAACTGTGCGTATAGGAAAAATATTAAAAACAGATTTGGAATCAGCGCAAAAAACTCTATAAGAAGGACACAACAGTATATGATAATCACAAAAAAAGTTGAAATTTGTTGGACAGTGTTATATAAACAATTGATAAATGTCTTACCAGACGATGGTGCTAATTAAATGGGTCGACTTCACCGTCTTATAAAGTGAATTTTTGAAGTTGAATTAGAGAGTTTGAAGTTGAATTTTGAAGTTAATTTTCAATAACTAAAAAACGACGCCGCGATCGCAACTTGTTTTATTCTCCATTTTCGTCTGGTATCGTCACGAAGAACCACCCCTTAAATTTTCTGCCATCTGTAGTCGATCAGCCTGAATAAGCGGACGGCTCGACGATTCCCAATGACCCTTACTAAACGCGTTAATGACACCGGCCATAGAACTCAATGACGGATCGAGTAATTCTGAAGGGTGATGTGTCCAACGAGAGCTCCCTCTCTCTCCGTCGACGCGTGCAGGAGCGTCGGCCGCAATGGAAAAAATTCGCGACGCTCTTTGTGCCCGAAAAGGTATAATTTATTTTCGCCGCAATCGCGATGATAAATATCTCGCGGACAATGGTCCGCGCGCGCTCCCGTCAAAAACGTCGATACGTCGCCGGACAAAACGCAACACCGAGTTACGGGAGCAGAGTCTCCGAACGTGACGATTAATTGTTATCATCCGCGCGCGGTTGTCTCCATTGTCGCGTCGGGATGGAAGCGTCCGTTCACAATACACTCGCGGAACAGCCGTGCGAATCTGCAGTTATGTAAGCAACGTTTTCGTTCACGTGCTCTCTCTCTCTCTCTCTCTCTCTCTCTCTGTCCCTCCCTCTTTTCAATGTCTCTATATTCATGCGTCGCGAAAGTAGTGGTCCACGTAACGCTTCAACCCTGATTATTTTCCTCGGTACCGATTCGAAGCTTTCTCCTCTAAACGCCCTCGCTTACCGCGTTCTACTTTCCGCGGATCTTTTTGTTCTAACTCTTACGCCTATGACCGGGTACTCTTTTTGCGCTACTCTCACTTGAAATATTTTATCCTACTCTGAAAGATTTGGAGTTTCGGTCAATTGTTTGACACATTTCGCCGTGGGACGAGATGATGGCAGGCATCAAGATTTATATGATTTTAATCCATTACCCTAGTACATAGAATTTATGCTTAGCATTTTGATGGATCTTGGTTGCAATATTGGTTGGAAAACCGTTAGAAATGCCGCCTTTTTATGCAGGAGGGCCAACAATCATGGCGACGTCTTTTCCGTACAAAAACGCTGAAGATCGCTGAACCTTAAACACGCATAACTTTGGAACCAGTGGATTCCTAACATAAAAACCTCGGTTGTCGACATTTTCTCATCAAAATTGACAGGCTTGCACAAAAGAAGTTGAAAAATTTTGGTTTCCGCAGATGATGTTTAACCGCCTAATTCATTTAAAATCCTCACGATCATCTACTTCATATTACAAAAATTAGTTTTCTGTTTCCATGGTGCACAATAGCATTGGGTAGCACCGATAGAAAGGTTGAGATTCACTGACCGAGAACTGTGCTCCAGAATTGAAGTCAATTGAAAATGATTTGTTTCAGGTATTTACTGCTTATTTACCAGGGCGCGCGGGGGCATCCGTCAGCGACTCGAGCATTCTTCGGCGGGGTATGATGGTAATGGGTAAACTTTTGCCGCGATGGAATTACGTTGGTAGTCCACCGCATTGAGATCCGACTCGTATCGTTCGGTTGATTCATCGTCGCGAGGCGTTTTTGTACACGGTAGCCTGAGAGAGAGCTTCCCCGGCTCGTCTCGCGTATTTTTCACAAGTTTTCCCGAGGAGCTACACACCGAACTTTGCCTAAGGGATCAAACTTTTGAACATAATCGTAGGTGGGTTTATTCGTTTGCAGGCGTGTAAGCAGTTTCTGTGGGTCCGCAGGTAAAAATAACTTGTCTAGTCTGATTACTTCGCTAACTTTGAAACCTGTCAAGCGTAATACGAAGGAAACAGAAGCGCGATTCAGAAGTTTCGCTTCGGTATATTATATATATATATATATATATATATATATATATACATGTATACACACACAGAAGGTACGAAAACCGCGATCCTGTTAAAACTTTGCATATTTTCGGTTTGTTATAACGCAACTGGTCTGCGAGGAATCCTGCTGCTAGTCCAAGTATCGGGACCGTTTAAGTAAGTGCACAGATAGTGAAAAAAGAATTGCGGATTTCATCGGTTTAAACTTCCTGCGATTTTTCTGAAGAGATGTTTCTCATTCTATCTCTTGTCGCACAGTCTCATAATTGATGGCACGCACTTTAAGTCAGAAGAACTTTTTTATGAATGGACCAAACGACTTCAATTTCCCTGTATGGCTAGAAGAATTAGTTACGTAAATGACGTCTAAAAAATATGCTGGAAAAATGCATTTGGTCGGAATTGTGAAAAACGATAGTAAACATTCATTTTTACAGATTTTTTGGCTAAGAAAATGTAAAAGGTGTGTTCGGTTCACTCGTGTAAACGCCCTGAAAATTTCATTGAATTTGGTTAATTGGTTTACGAGTTATAAACGATCAAAATTGGTAAAGGCCGAAAATCATGAAAAATTGCAATTTCGACCAATTTTGATCGTTTATAACTCGTGAACCGATTAACCAATTTCAATGAAATTTTCGGGGCGTATATAATGTATACAAGTTAACCGAACACATCTTTGAAATTTTCGTTATCGGCTCAGATTGTAGATTTTGTCGAGAAAATTCCGAAAATCCGAGTTCGAATCTTAGGAATCCAGCGGCTGAGAAGTTATCCAAAATAACATAGGCACAAAATTCTGTCATCCAATTAGAAAATTGGGAAGAGAAAAACGATTTGAACCAGTCTGATGGAACCACGTCTTGATCAGGATAGATTGGCTAGGTTCTGTGATCTTGGATTACTTCCTTTGATCATCCGAAATTCTACTTTGTTAACAATCTCGAGTCTTTGGGATCGCGAGATAAATTGACCAATGTGCCCCTTTCTCACAGACGCCCTTTGGTACAGTACACATCCATTCATGGCGATTGCAACTTGTATAGTCTCCTACCCTGTAGATCTACCTATCATCGAGCCATTCAACAACGAACAAAGAATTTAATTTCCTACAGTGAGCTTTTAACTTCCATTCAACCATCCACTCAACCTGTCAATTTGACACGTATCTGTTTGGTGTTCGAAAAGCGATACGTTCAGCACATTGTTCTATTATTTGCAGACGATTTGTGCAACTTATAGAGAAATATTGGGGTCGAGTTTTCGTACTTTTAAAAGATCCCGAGGGAAGTTGTTCTGATCATTGTTTATAAAAAAGAAGAAGAACGCGCGCCTCTTTTTCAGTTGTTTTTGTTGTAAAAGGGGGTAAAGACACTGTCGTCCATTGTTGTGGCGTCCGCGTTAGTTTTTAACGAAGGCTTAATTACGTGCCACGTAAGTAAATATTATTAGATCCGTAGTTTTTGGTCTACATCTTCTTGGCTGAGTGAAATATAAAACAGTACAGGATTGTTCTCAACGCAATCAAGTCATTAAGGGATGAAATCAATTTTTATTTTATTCCTGCTTCCCACGCACAATCGACGAAGAACATTTTTATTTTGCGTAAAGATCCGCAATCTATAATGAGACTTAGCTATTATTTGTTGTGAGAACTGTTGATTTTCAACCCATGGGACCTGCGACATGTTTCATCACTATGTGCGTAGAATACGATGCAATAAAAAGAAATATTTGACCTTGAATTGCAAGGACAATGTTGCGGCAACTTTTTTTTACAGATCTTCGTCGATCCGAAGCTGTAGAATACGCCTATGGCAGCCAAGAGCAAACATTTTACACAGGATGAGAGAGAAAGAGGGATGAAGAGAGAGAGAGAGAGAGAGAGAGAGAGAGAGAGAGAGAGAGAACGGGGCTCACAGAACGAGCAGAGCCATGTTGCTGGCATACGCAGCCGTGCGAGCGCATACACACGTGCACGGTGGAGTTGCTTTAATCGACGCTGTAGGTAATCGTCGCCGAAAGTAATTTACTTGCACGCGTGCCGCTGATAAAGCCGGCTGTTGGCGACGCTTGGTACACATTTTAAAATCTACTTGAAAATCTAATTAAAATCGGTTCCGAGCCCGAGAGAGCCCTCTCGCGGCTGAGATATCGATGTACAGGTGCGAATGACATCGAGGGAACAGAACCAGCCAAATGGTACTTTCTGGACCAAAGAAACCATTACGCCCATGGAATTAGAGCAATTTGAGAGAGAGGATCCTTTTTTACCGATATTAATATCGAACGGGTATTAGCTTTCCACAGGGAGTTGGCCATTGGCGAACGATCTACCTCGCCGAATGCCAATGGCGTTCGCCGAGAATCATCGCGCAGCCGGATGTTAAAATTCATTGAAAAACTTCCGTCGAACAGATGATGGTGCAGTATTTTCTCGGTAACTGCGAAACCTTTTTCAAAGGGTTGAAGTTAAAGTGCCTCTGACCCAAATTAAACCGCCGATGGGCCATTCTTTGTCTTCGCCGGCAGGCCAGTTACAAGGAATAATCGAATTATCAGTCTCTTTGATCTATCTCTACTACTTATCCTTTATGTGGCCGGCTCAATTTTCCACGTTGTTGTTGGAGCGCAGTCATCAATTTTTATTACAGTAAGATATAAAATAGTAAAGGATTCAAAATAAATTGAATGGTGGATTGGCGAATTAAAAAACGAAAAAAAGTATTATTGGGTTGTTTGCAATACATCGATATTCTGAAGGGATGATATCAATTTTTGACGCGGTGAGATATAAAATAGTAAAGATTTTAAATAAAAGTTTAATGGTGGATTGCTGAATTAAAAAATTACTAAAACAAATGCTGTTGGGTTGTTTACAACATATTGAAATTCTTAAGGGATGAAATCAATTTTTATCGCAGTAAGATACAAAATAGTAAATGATTAAGGGAATGTAATGGTGGATTGGTGAATTGAGAATTTATTTAAAAAAATATTGTTGGGTTCTTTTCAACATATTGATATTTTTAAGGGATGAAATCAATTTTTATCGCAGTAAGATACAAAATAGTAAATGATTAAGGGAATGTAATGGTGGATTGGTGAATTAAAAAATTATTAAAAAAAATATTGTTGGGTTGTTTTCAACATATTGATATTCTTACGGGATGAAATCAATTTTTATCGCAGTAAGATACAAAATAGTAAATGATTAAGGGAATGTAATGGTGGATTGGCGAATTAAAAAATGAAGAAAAAATATTGTTGGGTTGTTTTCAACATATTGATATTCTTAAGGGATGAAATCAATTTTTATCGCAGTAAGATACAAAATAGTAAATGATTAAAAAAATGTAATGGTGGATTGGTGAATTAAGAATTTATTTAAAAAAATATTGTTGGGTTGTTTTCAACATATTGATATTTTTAAGGGACGAAATCCATTTTTATCGTAGTGAGATACAAAATAGTAAATGATTAAAGGAATGTAATGGTGGATTGGTGAATTAAAAATTTATTAAAAAAAATATTGTTGGGTTGTTTTCAACATATTGATATTCTTAAGGGATGAAATCAATTTTTATCGCAGTAAGATACAAGATAGTATAGGATTAAAAAGAAATTGAAAAAATAAAGAAAAAAATATTGTCGGGTTGTTTTCGATACATTGATATTTTTGAGGGGATCCTTCCCAGTCTACTGATCAACGACCGTCAACAGTGCTCGCCTAAATCGTCGACGTAGCAGTCGCAATTCCATCTAGCCAATGAAATTAACATTCTGGTGGACCCCGTTAGACTCTGTACAGTTGGGATTGGAAGGCGCGGAGTTATCGCGAGGATACGACATTTATGATCCGGGTAACATAATTAACGCTTTAACTGTGGGTCAGGTTATGACCCGCCAATCAGCAGCGTGGATGCGACACGAGGCTGTGGCTGGAGCAGCAGGCCTCGATGCCGACTTATTGGCAGAAAATTGGGGTTAATACAGCGTGATAGCGGCGGAGGTGTTCGCAAATTGCCGGGAATTTAATTAAACCGGCCGCCAGCCCGGGAGAAAGAAGCTCGCGGAGGAAAATATCGGGTTGGGGAACACGTATACCGGCGGATTATTAAAAGCGGAAACAGTACACGGGGTGTTGCGAATCAAAATTTAATTAAGAGCGGACGCTTCTCCGCGAGGCGATGCGCCTGTTAAGAATGACAGGGGCCTGCCACCGGGCAGCAACACCGACAGGAATATTATTTTCAACCGGGAAGAAAGTTGCTACTCCCCCCCCTCGCATTCCTTTTGGTTCAAAGACCCGGAACTCGGCTGTCCGTTCAGCGGATAGTCCGACTTTTAAGCGGTTCTCGCGCGATCGTTTCGTCTCGTCTTTGCGCGCCGCGCCAAATTAATTTTCTTCCGGCAGTGATTCGCCCGGCGGAGTTTAATATTTGTTAAAGCGCTATCCTGCAGCGACGTCCTCCGCGAACGCAATCCCATCGTGGTCCAAAGATAACATTTCGTTAACCTCGTTTTCAATGTTCGACGAAAACATTAACGGCGTGCAACGAAACCGGAACACAGGGACGCGGTGAGAGTAACAACGAAAGAGAGAGAGAGAGAGAGAGAGAGAGAGAGAGAGAGAGAGAGAGAGAGAGGACGTTAGTGTCCGCCGGCAGTTTATAATCGCTTCGAAGCTGTTATTTCGTAGCGGAACTTTGAATATCTTGTAAACAGATTACGATTAGCATTTCCGGCACGGCACTCTGCCGAGCCGACCAGTTCCATCGCGTACAACCGGTCCCAACGAGCACGAAAGTTAGACCGAAAATTCGCTAATCGTCTTCAACCGGACCCGCATATTAATTATGCTAGAACAATCGGTTCTTCTCGGGGGATCGGTGGACGACGATACTGCGACATGACGAGCAAACTGAAACGAGCTTTCGTTATCGTTCACGCACTGCAGGCCTGTCCAGAGAGTCGCCAGAGGGGACGAATCGAGGGGAAAAAGTTACCCCTCTCTCTACAAGTATCGGACGCGTCACGTGACCTGGCGGAAGCGTGGGGGGAAACGCGTCGTGTAATGGGAAGGTAGAGTGAGGACAAGTGTTAAAAGTCTCCCACTTCTTTATATTAGTAATACAGGGTGTCTGAGCTGAAGGAGGCCACCTAAATATCTCCTTTATTTTCAATGACACCAAATATATTTGTGGCATAATTTAAACGGTATCGACGGAGGAATATCTTAGAAGAACAATTTTTTTTGTCCGATTATTTCTTCATAATTTTTTCAAGGTCACCGTTATTTTTTTATCGGGAAAACTTATTTTTTTTTATTCCATCTTATAGCGGCTGAAAAAATACATTTGAATATGCTTAAGTCATAAACTCGGTGGAATAAAAAAATATTAGTGTTCCCGATAAAAAATAACGATGACCTCGAAGAAACTATGAAAAAATAACCGAACAAAAAATTGTTCTTCTATGATATTCCTCCTTCGATACCATTTAATTATCCCGAAAATGTTCTTTTTGTGCCATTAAACATAAAGGAGATATTTAGGTGGCCACCTTCAGCTGAGACACCCTGTATAATGTTTTTGAATTCATTGCTAACATTGCTAATAGTAAATCGTAAAATCGAATAGGGGTATATTTTCTGAAGCTTGTGCCATTTGCCGAGTGTTTATTCGATTAATTTGATTTTTATAAATTATGTTCAGTAGTGTGAGGCATTTCAGAGGCCACAAGAATTATTTAAAAATATTAACACATTGTCTATCAACTTAAAAAATGCACCACGAAGCGCCTCTTATGCTCTGCTGGATACGTTTCACTTCAAATAGCAATTGATTTTATTCCAATATTATTTCCGATAACCTGATAAACGAACTTTTCGAACGAAAGTTGGCCCGTTATTATACGATAATGAATCGCAATAAAAGAATGAGTAAAGAGGTTCGTGCATGATAAAAAGATAAATAATTGGAAGAGCCGAATTTAATTAACTGTTTGAAGAAGCGTAATGCAGCATAGAAGCTAACAATGGAAAAATGTGACACGACCCCCAAGCCCTGAATAAACGAACCGTGCGACGAGTTTGGGAAGTTACGATCGCAACGAGGCCGATTTCAGCGTGTAGCGAAACAAACGCTTGGAAAATGTCGGCGCGGCAAGTTCGGGCTTTTGAATAAAATCACAACCGTGAATTCAATCGAATTAGAGCGAGCCGGGCTGGAAGCTGGGCTGAATGGATCCGCAAAATTGCCGAGGCAACTCTTCGCAATGGCGGCGGCCGTCATCCGTCGAACCAGTCCCGAGTAACATTCATTATAGAAAGTCCGCGAAAGTCAGCGATCGTGTTTGCCTCACATGGCTCGTGGTCTAAGTCTGCCAGTGAAATATTGAACGGGAACGGCGCGACGGGCCAACAATCCAGGCCGAGTTCGTCACGTTAATGGTGGAACCCGGTGGAATATTAACGGTGCATAATGTTTATGCCGGTGGCCGGCGCGCAGACTGGACCGGGTGAAATTAAACTGTCGCGAAACGACGATGGGGTCTCGTAAAAATCGATGCGCGTTATGAAGCTGAGCGCGACGTTCCGATCGACTCGGGACCGTTCTATTTTTTTTTTGTTCGTTCTCCCGTCGAAAACGATCTGCACTCTGTTTATGATGTCGCCATTCGTTGCAACGACGAATAATTTACAACGTTCTCGAGTCGACGCGGCTGGGCTCGTGACGGATTTATTTTAATTTATCCTCTCGAAAGAAAAATTTATATCCGCTTCTTCCCCGTATAATTACCTGTATTTTATTCAAAGAGTTCGATATCCTAGGAAAACATAATCACATTAAACATTCGACATTCCTCATTGAATACCACATTGAATAAATCAGAATGTTAATTTCTGATTTTTTAAATGAAACTTTTACCATCGTGTCCGTCTCGTTCTTCTAATTAAAATGACACCAAACACGACATAGTTACGATCATAATTACTTGTGTTCCAAGCAAACTTAAGAATTCGTGTACCTCTACCGTAACTGTCAAGTTCGAAACTTGAATCACTTGTCACACAAGTGATGGTGATTATATCGTGTTGGGTGTCACTTTGCCGAGAAAAACGTGCCGCACATGATGGAAAAAGTTTCATTGATGAAAAACCAAAAATAAGAAATTTTGATTTTTGAATTTAAAATGCAGAAAAACAAGTTCTTTCATGTTTGCCGAACCTCTTTCTTTTTCAATCGTTATCCTTCTCGACGTTCAGCATACTACAAACATTGTAGTATCTGTTCTCGAAGGATGCGACAGTTACAGAGAGAATGCTGTATTGAGCTTTTCGTCACACGACCGCATACACATACAGAGAGAGAGAGAGAGAGAAAGAGAGGCACGAGTACGTCACGTGGCGGGTAGTTCGCGGCTGGCGGCAGTAATTTTCAATCGACAACCGATACGACCGGCGAGGCAATGCGTAGCGACTCGTTAAAAGTTTACGTCTCCCAACGCGACGGTATGTTAGCCTGCACGTCCCTGAATCGGGCTCCCACACGTACCCTATGCCCGCGGAAAACCTCTTCGCGTCTCGATAGGACCGTATTTTTACCCGCGAGCCTGTGCGATCAGGTGCGCGCACGTAGAGCTGGTTGCAGCTGGCTGCAGCTGCAGGTTGTAGCACGCGATTGCACGAGCCGGCCCGAATCGTAGCAGTTACTGCGGGGCCAAGTTAAAGTACTTTCGAGCTCGAGTAGCTCTGCTAAGCGGACACGTTTCTCGTTATTCTTGCTAGCTGCTCCCTCACCTAATCTCTTTTGCAGCTACGATGTCATTGGCTGCGACGATTGATGGTCCTTGCTGATCGAATGCGATTTTCACACACAGCTGTTGGTAGTCCAGTAAATAGCACCTAAAAACGAAAATAAAAATAATGTTTACAGACACACTAGCTCAACTCTTGAACATGCATGAGTCTATTGTAAAAAGTATTTGATCCAAAACTTATTTGTGGGATTTAATAGAATGTACCCTTAATTGTATGAGCAAAAAGGAAATTATTCTTGAATTTACCGACCATTTTGTGGCTTCAAAGATTGCAATCAATATTATTAAACTTGGTAGAAAAATTGTCACCCCTATACAGTGTCGCCAGATCAAGACTTGTGTCCCCACTCTACCTTCCCCTTCCACGACGCTGTTCCCCCACGCTTCCGCCGCGGCCCGGTCACGTGACGCGTTTACGTCGTGCATGTGTCCGGTACTGGCAGAGGGAGAGGGTAACTTTCCCCTCGATTCGTGCTCCCTCCCCTCATCTGTTGACTCTGGTAGTGGGGGGAGAAACAACTTTTTATTTGATTCCAGTACCTTGTAATTGATGCAGACCCTTTTTTATACATGAAGATATACAGTCCAGCCATCTGAATGGTAATTGCATTACAATTTGTTTCTGGAAACGAAAATGATTTGTTAATAGTTTGACTTTCGTAGTTTATATATTTTCATGAAAATGTTTACAGATTAAGATATTAGATATTTACAACAAAATTGAGTATACCGGCTGAACCACGAATCGTGATCAGTTGCATGGTTTCAAGAGAGCTTTAACGTGATTATAAAAAATTTTTTGTCAACTCTTTTTTTAAAATGTTTTTCAAGGTCACCGTGAATTTTTTGCAAATAAACATATAATTTTCTTACGCTTATCTGTCGGAGGATTTCAAGGCGAATTCGGAAACGTATCATAACATTCAAAAAATTGCAAAAGATTGCTTTCTTAATTATTTTTTACAAAAAATTTGCTATAATCATGTGCAAGTTCTTTTGAAATTTAGACATAGTATATGTACAGCTTCAAGGTATAGTGATATCTAAAGCAGTGGACTATAAAAATTTGAAAATATGTATGCGGTAGTTTGAGCTGATTAAAATTACTAAAAAAAGGATGAAGTTTTTGTATTTGGCACTCGTTCTGTGCAATTTGTACAGACACGAATATCACCGAGTATATTATAATTTGTCAGCATCATCGTTAATTACAGTTTCCCCGTTGCAAAAATATGTTCATTTCCGAGACGGCGATGACGTACTTCCGGGTACCTCGTAGCTAGTCGTGTTAGCGACAATGTTGGTTGCACCTTTCGCTGGAGTTTCTGGTACGTTACGACACAATACCGAGGAATATAACGGAGCCAATAATTAACGACGCTAATGATCAAACAATATGGGTCAGCCATTCACTCCATGATCATTCACCGCGTCCGCGTATGCTCGTCGATAATTAATTGAACGTCGGCCGCAACAATATATTGAATTCTGGTGTTTGATAGCTAACGATCCTCCCCTGGCATTCGCGTTTCATTATTGTCGAACGGCATTATGAATCGCGGGTGATATATTTCTATGCGACTTTCGAACTCCGAGAAAAACGTTGCAATGGAACGTTGCTTAGCATGCTTTAGGAACCTCCCATTTCTGGCTGTTGAAGGAATTTTCGGACACCCTGTATAGTCAATGTTATTAATTTTTCTTGTATTATATACGCTCCGAAAATATCATTGAAATTGGTTAATTGGTTTACGAGTTATAAACGATCAAAAGTGGTGGAAATCGCGATCTTTCAAGATTCTTGGTCTTTTTTACCAATTTTGATCGATTATAACTCGTAAACCAATTAACCAATTTCAATGAAATTTTCGGAGCGTATACATATAATGTATACAAGTTGACCAAACATATTTTTTTAATTTTCCCAGCTATAAATGTTGTAAAAATTCATTTTTACTATTGTTTTTCACCATTCCGACCAAATGCATTTTTTTCGACGTTATTTACTAAACTACTTCGTCCACTCTTCCAGAGAAATTGAAGTCGTTTGGTCTATTCAGAAGAAAGTTATTCTGATTTAAAGCGTGTGTGATCAGTTTTGCTCCGAACTGTATACTACAAATCATTCTTGATTGACTTGCCGTTGTCAACAGATTTCCGTTCGTTAAGCACACATTCTGAAACAGGCTCTGGCTCCGCGTGATTTTCTAATCGCATCGCGGGTCTCGGCAGTTCGACTGAATCGGCAACAAAGTTTCCAAATATATATATATATATATATATATATATATATATATATATATATATATGCGGAAGGGAACCGCGAATCCCGTGGCCCAGAGCGCGTAGCCACCGGAGCGTAACCGTTCGGCTGTCTGTTCCAGCCGAGGAGAATATAACGGGGTCCCGTCGTCGTCGTCGTCGTCATCGTTTAATTCGCAGCTGTTGATCCTGCATACCGTTCCGTGAAATTTTCTGGCCCCGGTGATTTCAATAAGACGCCTCGGGGATCCTCGTAAAGCCTGACTCGCGCCCAGCCAACTTGGCCGAGTTAATATCTTTATGAAACGATAAGGCGCGGGGGATAATGAAAGCAACGAAAGGGTCGCGTGATTAAGTGCCCTGCTGCCGTCTCGCGATAAATGAATTCCGGCTGGCAGCGTACCATCCCCGTCCGCGCCGTTTTCCAACCCTCGTCCCCCCCACCCCTCTCCCACCCCATTTTAAATATTTGGACAAGATGGAGTTTCCACCGCCGAGAAATCAAGAAATTTCCACTCGTTAGCCTTACTAACTGGTTTTCTTCTTTTCAACTTCGGAAACGTTCGATGAACACTTCATTTCGGAGGTCAGATCGAGCGACTTGTTCTTCATGCTGATTTGCTTTTGTTCGTCATTTTAGGTTTGTCATGATTAATCATTGCTTCTTTGTAGTCTCGGCAACGTAGACAATTATTTAGAAGATTACTGTTCGCATTGATTTCAATGACCTTGGAATACGTTGTCAAGGTCGAACTTTGCAAACAACTACTTCTTGTACAGGGTGTAGAAAAATTAGATGTCACGATCGCCATATCGTTATTCTACATCTCATGATCGGCGAAGATCTGTTAAAGAAACTTCCCGCGAAATTGTCCTTGACCTTGAATTTCAAGGTCAAGCTTTTTTATGTACATGTTACCACGGGCCTTGGTTTTCGATATACAGTGCTGACAAGTAGACTGCGGATCTCTGTGTGAAATAAACATTTTCTGCATCAATTTTAAAGGGTTGAAAATAATACATTGGTGTTTCTAAATTCTCTTCGCCTCTAAACTTATTTAAATTGGACTCACCCATTTTTCTTATAAAAGTAACAATAATACAAAATTTTTTTACAATAATTTTCGTCGATGCTTCATAGTCAGAATAAATGCGATATCGCAAAAGACGAGTTGTACACACATATACACAGTGTCTCTAGTGATTCCATCCCCAAAAATAAGTATACAAGAACGAATAATATTTTCTTGGTCGACGCTTCGTTTTCGAGAAAATCGAGCTTGAAAATTGGTCGGCGTTCGCGAGAAGTAGAATTGGTCGGCCATGCTCGGACCAGTCCGACGATTCCTATTCAACCGCGCTCGTAACAGCCGAACTTTCGAACTCGATTTTCTCGAAAACGTAACGTGAACCAGGAAACTGTTGTTCGTTCTTTTTTATTTATTTCTGTAAGGAGAATTTCCCGTGCTTGTACCACTTGTCCCGAGACACCCTCCTTTAACATATGAAGTGTTTTATCACAACGTCTCCGCGAGCTTGTGCTGTCATCTAGCGGCTACGATCATTATATGAACTTTAAACGCGATCATTCCTCAACTTTAAACACGCATAACTTTTGAACCAGTCGATTCCTAACAGTAAAACTTGGATTTTCGGCATGTTCTTGCAAAAATCTACGGAATCATATTAATAAAAGGTAAAGCTTTCTGATTTCCTCGGGCGAAGTTCAGCCGAAAATTCGTTCAGTCTTTCTATCATTTGAAACTACAAGTAAACGTAAAATATCGACTTCGTATAGTTGGAAATCCCGACGCAGTGACTTCTCGATTGAACCGTTGACGAAGCCAACTCGATAGCCTCGGCAAACACCTCGGAAGACGCAACAGCGGGCGACATATCGATTCGTATATAGGATTTTTTGTAGAACGGCAATTGGTTGAACTGTACAGCAAAGGTACACGGCTCGAGCGGTCACGTTAAATAACCGTGAAACTTTTTACGCCGGTCTATTTCATTGAGGTGGACCGTTAATTCATTTTCTCGGGGGCAGTGTTCGTTCCTTCCGGCGGGGGCGCGCGCGCAGTTTTATGAAGTCCGAGCGCGCAGCACGCGGACGGTTCAATTGCTCGTTTTACGATGAAAATCAACATTGGAAGACCGGACCGAACGCGAACAAATATCATCCAAGGTACTCTTCGCCGGTGCTTCCCGTAACTCACCACCTTTTTTCCCTTCCTGTATATTTTGTTCCTTTTTTTCACGAGTCCCGGGTATAAAAACGGCGACTGGCCAGACCCGTGGCGTGGCCTCCGCGAGCATAGAGAGTCACGATTATTCGGCAAGCGTCAACCGTGTGTCCGCTCGATCGTAACCGCCGTATTTTTACCCGCTCGTTCCTCCTCTTCGCCGGCGGGGAGACTCGCGGGAACATGGCCGCGTAAGCTGATTAAACGCACGCCGTTTTTTGCCGCGGCAACCACCTATCCGTCATAACCATAGAGCCCGACCTAGCTAGTGAACCCCATAACCGGGAATAGTTTCGAGAACACGCCTTTGTTGTTTGGTTTCCTGTTGACCCCGGGGTCGGGCCGGACCGCGCCGCGCTTCCCGAAAAATTGGGCACAATCTCCGCATTCGTTGACCCAAACTTTCTACTTTGACCGCTTCGGAAAATCCAACTTTTTTCTCGCTTTTCTCCGCAGCTTCGAAACTCGTGGCGCCGAACGGGGTCAGCGAGATAGCGCGGAGTGAAACGAAAATCGAGAATAACGGAATCTCGTCGGTACCCTCGTTCTTGAGACAAACGCCACGCAAGATGGCGCGCGTGCTCCTCGCTGATGATTGGACTGCGGATCTCTGAACACTTATGGCGTCTGAACATGTTCGAAACATGCCAGAATTATAAATTCGATAGAATTTTCTACGATTTTTATTTATTAGGCTGGGCAACTAGCTACGCGACCTCCACATTTTCCCAAACAAAGTGATTTAATTTCACCTAATTTGACTACCTTAAATATCTTTGTTGTTTTTGAAGATACGTCAAAATACGTAAAATGGGGCTCGTACGATACTAAAAGTATTTTTGTTTTTATGTAATTTTTTTTAGAGATGTAAAAGTCACCTTCATTTTTTTTAATGGAATGAGGTAGTTTTTAATACATCAATCGAAGCAACTGGACATTCGTTATAGAAAAGTACTAACCTGCACTAACGAGCATAACTGATTCAACATACTTTAAATCAGAATAACTTTTTTAGGAATGGACCAAACTACTTCAATTTCTCTGTAAGGCTAGAAGAATTAGTTTAGTAAATGACGTATAAAATATATTTTGAAAAAATGCATTTTGTCGGAACTGCGAAAAGAAATAGTAAAAATTAATTTTTACGATTTTTTTAGCTGGGCCAATAACGAAACTTTAAAAGATGTGTTTGGTCAACTTGTATAAATTATATGCGCTCTGAAAATTTCATTGAAATTGGTTCATTGATTTACGAGTTATAAACGATCAAAATTGGTAGAAATTGTAATTTCCAAGATTTTTTGAGTTTTTACCAATTTTGATCGATTATAACTCGTAAACCAATTAACCAATTTCAATGAAATTTTCAGAGCGTATATAATTTATACCAGTTGACCAAACACATCTTTTCAATTTTCGTTATTGGCCCAGCTAAAAAAGTAGTAAAAATCAATTTTTACATTTGACGTATCTTTAAAAACAACAAAGATATTCGAGGTGGTCAAGTTAGCTGAGACACCCTGTATATATTCTTTAAGCACGAGTATTTTATATCAAATCAATCGCGAAACTCAGAATTTTCTAGTGGTCACTGAATGAGGTTACAATGATACAATAAAAGAATTACGAATTTTATAAAATCACGAATTTATTTGCCAACCTAATAGTTCAGATCTCCGAAGGATTCTGCCACTGAAAATCAGATTTCGATTCATGATTCGGTGATTTTCATGGGACCCCTTCATAGAAAGTTTCATAAATTATTAATCATAATTATCACAACTTTAGCTTGTCAATATGTATACTTTGACATCATATTTTGCAAGAATTATTTGCTTCCTCAATGACACAATTTTAGAGGACGAAAGAAATCTCGCGAAAAAAATTTCAGCAGGTATCGCTAAGTCTAAGGTACACCCTGCTGTAAGCCCGCCATACTGACGAACGTAGCCGAGAAGTGGCAAGCGGCGGCGTCCCCGTTATTTTCATATTTTCCGCGAACGTCGGAAGAAACGAATCGAATGATGGGGGGGGAGCGGAGGCTATTGTCCCCGTTGGAGGGGCGGCGATCGAACCGATTTCCGAGATTTGATCAACGTGGAACGACAGAGCAGCCGTTTAATTCGGTGCCTCATTTAGAGGCGAGCTGCCGAGAAAATTCGGTTGAAAGACCGCACAGCCAGGCGGCGAGCAATGAATCTTTCAACGGTATACCCTTTCTCCACCCTTATTCTATCCTCCGCGTTTTATTACACCCACTGTCGGTCTCGCGCCGCTCCAAAGTGCCAATTACGCAGGCAAGAACTCGAGAGGGACCTCTCCGATCTCGCGACTCGGCGCCGAGCGGAGCGAAGCGGCGAGGAGTTCGGCTTCTGGTCTGAGATTCTTTTAGTCCTGGAAACAGGATCTCGGGAACTGATTGGAGGCGCACCGGAGCCAAAGGTTAAGTGGAGAAGCGGATAGACACGGCACCGAGGTCGGGCAAGAAGCTCAAGGAACGCTGTCAACGATTTATGTCTTGTTCTACTTCGGCTCGAGTTTCGAATTTGTTTGGTGTCTGTCGATTTTAATTGTCCTATTGCTGTCGGTGCTTTTATTGGAGGATTTATAGAAAAATTAATCTGGTAGCACATTTATTCCCAATGTAATCAGTACGTTTCAATACGTACCTTTTATTATTTTATTTTGCGTCGCTTCCTCAACTGCTATGGTTATTAAGCGACCTACCGGAAAAAGTACCGGACACATGCGCAACACAGGCGGAACTTACACGTGACCGGGCGGAAGCGTGGGGGAATAGCGTGCTGGAAGGGGAAGGGTAGAGTGGGAGACAAGTCTTGATCTGACGACTCTGGATCGAAATGAGATGTTCCTCAATTATAATAGAATATGATGAGTACATATGGACAAGTATTTATTATAGGTAATATCTTTTTAACTATTAGATTTAGGACATATGAAGATCGATATATTTGTACGCATTTGTTCATAAAAACTGTTTATATCACACTATATTTCCCGCTGTATACCATGCAAGTTTTGTATATATCATTTTTTTAGATTATTTCAATTAATGGAAATATTCTATGTTGAAAATGTTGTATTTCCTTGAAAAGGGTGATTTGAAATAACTTTTTCCTTTTTTCCTAAAATATTTCAAATGATACAGTAACAATTATTATTGTCAGTAAGAATTATTAAGTATTCTCAAGTATTCTCCATCAATAAAAGTTTTGAAGTGTGAAAAAGGAAGTTGTATTTGGTTAAGACATAGTATTTTATAGCACTGTCACAAAGTTAGGATCTCTCGTGGTGTGAACGTACGACTATTTCTACTAAGAATGTAAGAATAGTCATGTGCAAATGGTCTACCTCCGTATTTTTCTAGAACAGCCGCCGATTACATATTTGACCAGCTCGTGAAACATTTATCGACTGTCTCAAGATGTTTGATCTTCTTCGATATAGTTCGAGCCTTGCTTCCCCTTCGGACAGAACAATAGCACATCGGCGTGAGACGTGTCAGGACAGGGGGGCCTCGAAAGTTACAAGTTCTCCGTATTCATACGTCTCCTCTATTGTCCGCGTTTCTTTCACTGACTCCCCTTGTCCCTTCACTGTGACAAGGGTGTCGCGAGGCGTTCGGAAATCAGAAAAATTCTTTTCTCCCCGTGGACGTCTCAAGAGGGTGGAATATTTTCCAGAAGGGGACGCTCGATCGCACATAATTGAACGCGCTCCCATCCTGTCAATTTCTTATTCGATACATTGCGTTCTTAAAATCTAATTAATCCGACTGTGCAGATATTTACCCAAAATAAGAATTGTCTGTATCAATTACGAAAAAGTAGAGTTAATTAAACATTGATTTCGTTTCTTAATAACTTCAATATAAATAATGTAATGTACCACCAATATTAAACTCGTCTGATGTCTCTTCTATTTTGAAGAAATTCTTCCGACAAAAAATCAAACAATTAAATATCTTCGTAAAGAGTGAGTATTGGGAAGATAGCTCGTACACGTGTCTGTTTAATTTGTCTCCGGAATCATCATCAAAAGTTGCATTAAATTCGGCGGCTCCACAGATGTGATCACTCCTTGTTGGACAATACTGACAAAGTGTGGAACACCCTGTATGCTTTAAACAGAAACCCATTGAAAACTGCCACGACCATCACGATCCCCACTAGCTCTCATTGAAAACCATATTCCCGTGACTCCGATCTCTAAACCCGTCCCTTCAGCCCGTACTTGATAGGTATCCAACCAAAACGAGCGAAACCATTCCAGCCAGCGTTCGTTGCCTGTTCGCGCGACACCGCAGCGCAGCTTCTGCATTGAATATAAGAGAAATTGATGGCTGCGTGGAACACGATTCCGCTCGGAATCCGCGCGCAGAACAAATGTATCCGCGAGTGTACGGTCTCGTCGCAATTATTACATTCCAGTCCCATGGAGGTATCTCCACAGGAACAGTATTCCATGCAGAGAAGTCGGGGGTCGGTCGGTTGTCGTTCTCCCACGCGTCCCGTCCGCGTCGCGACGCCCGACGCCCGACGACAATGCTATAAGACATTGTACAGACTGGCTGAATAACCGTATCCACCCGGAATATTTCTGTTATTTGTAATAATATGAACAATATTATACACGAGAGGGTATAGAGGGAAATTTCGTGACGCAAATATTTTTATGCAAAGGAAGACGTTTCCAGGAAGACGTTTTCGATTTCATGGGGGTTGAGAGAAATTCGGACAGTGAGGCCTCAACCCCCAGTTACATCGGGAAAGTCTAGTAGGAAAGGAAAAAGAAAACAGGTAGACGTTTAAACATGTTTAAACAATCATAATATATTAATATTGCATATCAGTAGATTCGGGAAAGTCTACAGAATTTTTTGCCTGTAAAGAACAATTCGATTACTTTTATAATAACATCACAATATTTGTTTAAAGTTGAAAAAGATGTCTTTTTTTCCAGCTCAAATTTTTGAAAAGCATCGCATAGCGAGAATCGAAACGTCAATAAAAAGTTGAAATTTGTTGAACCCTGTAATTTTAATGTACAAATAATATATCTAATACTCTTACGAGGGAAGGACCCCAACTGTCCGACTTCGATTTTGATAATTTTTTGTGAGACGATGGTATATGGATCCGTAATGATGTCTGCAAAATATTAGGTGTAGTTACTCAATAGTTTTAAAGATATGAACAATTAAAGTTTGCATGATTCGCAGCTCAAATTTTCGACGTTCCATTAGCCGTGTAAGCAGGTTGCGTGAAAGTTCAATTGTTCATATCTTTAAAACTATCGTGTAACGACACCTAACATTTTGCAAACATCATTAGGGATCCATATACCATCGCGTCACAAAAGATTATCAAAATCAAAGTCGGACACTTGGGGTCCTTCCCTAGTGAAAGTCTTGTGTAATTTAGATTAGCGATTCCGAAGAACTCACACCTACTCATTTTTTAGTGTAGCGCAGTATTGTCGCGGAGTTTAGGCGACGTAACGTGTCGCGGGTGTGCGCAGATGTTATTCCAAGTATGCGTGTCCCCTCGCCCCCGTCTGTCGTCGTCTCCCTGTTCCTGATGCTGTAGCCGGTTCTATCCGAGCATGGCCGAGGGAAATTTCTCCGGGGCCGATATTGGTTTCCGCGGTGCCACTAAATGTCTCTCGGCGATACGCAGAGAAAGACAGACCATGGGGGGGGCGGGTGGGGTGGAAGAGAAGAGAAGAAGAGAGAGCCCGAGGGGGCAGGCGGTGTCTCCGCCAGGAAACGTCGCGTTCCACGGATTTCGCGATTCCTCCGAGTCCACGGAACAGATTGCGTCCACCCCCCGTGTTTCTCCCCCCCCTTCATCCCCTAGCGCCGCGCTCTCTATCCTCGCCGTTCTTGCATTCAATTTTCGAGGATGCATCGCGGTGTTTGGCAGAGCTCCCTGCGGCCTCCTCCTCGTTATTTCACCGAGCAAGGGCGAACACACAGGACCAAGACAGGACGAGGAGAAGGGTGGCTCTCTTCTTCTTCGGCGCCGCATCGCGGCCGGATACTTTCTATCGTGCGGTAAACGCCGGATGAGCCGCGCACTCGAATTGTTCTGTGCCCGCCGGCAGATTTATCGAGCCACGCAGTTACTCTACAACCGAACCCGCAAAGAACCGCCCGACCACTTCGCTCCTCGACTCCTTGGCACGATCGACTGTCTAGCTGCTCCTCAATTCCGACCGCGTTTCCGCCAACCGATTACAGACCGCCAAACGACTGATTTATGCCGACTTAATGCGTTCGCTGGTACGGGTACACGATGCCGGCTGGTTTTCTTTGAGACACGCCGGGTTTTTCTGTTATCGAACGATGCCGTTGTGAATAGTGTGAGACAGTTGGCTTTGTTTTGCAAGGATTAATGTCGTGGCAATTGCGAGATCGTTAGCAGACTGTGGATCTCTGTGCGAGATAGAAATTTTGTGAATGTTGCTTTAGAGATAATCGAGAGCGTTTGATCTGAACGTTACGTCTAACTATCAGCGATGACTCTGTTTTTACGGTTCAGCTTCATCTGAGAAAACAAGAAATTTTCAACTTTTTGCATGTAGTCGTGTAGATTTTGACGAGAAAATTCCGAAAATCCAAGTTTCAATCTTAGGAATCCACTGGTTCAAAAGTTATGCGTGTTTAAAGTTCAGGCACTTTCACCGGTAAGGGCGCCGCCATGTTGGTATGTAGTAGCGTCGCGCGCCGCCGCTAGGTGCCGCTACAAGCACACGTTGAGTTATCCGGGCCTGCTACACAATATACTTGTAAAATTAAATAAATGTTTCTAATACGGAAGTAAATAACTACTTCAAATTAATCAATTTAACAATGTAAGTTAAATAGTCTCTATAATTTATATTTTATTCTATTACAATACTATTTCACGAACCACTGTCTGTCATTTACCGCTCGCAGGCGCAGCATCTAATTCCGGAATGCGTAAAATTGGATGAACCACGCAATAGAATTCAAATCCTCGCGGAATTCAAGGGAGTGTTCAGGCAGGAACAAAGAGAAGGGAATTTCTTGAAAATTTATCAAATTGACTGTCACATGAGACGAGATCCAGGAAACGATGTCAAAGAACGGAACCAGGAAAAGGAACCAAGCACACATTTCTTTCTTCAGCGATTTCCATAAAATAATGCAGACTTATTATTATACTGCGGATGTTTATGCAATTTGCAATTTTCGTAGACGAACTTTAAGAAAATTGAATCAAATCTGTGATCTTATTTTCTGTGGTAGTACTTTTTTCAGATAAGGAATAAATTAACATCGTACTAAATTCCGTCGAATTCTATATCCTAACATTTTTAAAAAATTTTTAAAACCCACAATTGCATAAGGATCCGTAGTCTACTTATTATTGATGATATAAAAAATATTAGAAAGGGATAAAATCAAGTTTAGATCATCAAAACAGATAAAAGAATTTTTTTTGCAGGATAGAAAAGTCACAGAAAATACTGATTCTGAAAAATATTTTCTGAATACTCTCTAACAATGTCCCAGAACATCCCAAACATATTAATATCTGACACACCACTCTCTTTTCACGCAATAAAATCCCCCATCTACCCTAAACGCATCCCTAAGCCACGAGCATACCTCGCAGGAGAGGGACGAAAATAAACAACCAAGGGATGAATTGTATCATCGCCACGAAGCAACCCCTAACTTGTTCTCGAACCGAGGGAGTTCCAATGAGGAGTCGCCAGCCAAAGGCAACAGAAATGTTCGGGGGTTGTATATACCAGTAATTTTTCCAGCAAATTGGAAAATCTCGTTCCTCAAACGACTTGAGCCCCAACCCCCGGCTAGGAAGACAATCTTGTCCGTTCTTATCGCGCGCGTAGATTCCGTTTCCGCGTTTTTGGCAGCCGCGGTGACGCGGAACGTCGAATTTTCTCGGTATCGCCGTGGAAGATGGAAGATAGTGGGTGACCGTGGTTGAGGGGGACGAGAGAGGGTGGAGCATGCCGGAATTCCCTTCGGAGAATATTCGATACCTCGACGTCGGGGATAGATAGCCCGGAAGACAGTCGCGCGACGGAACGCATCGCGATTCCCTATCCAGAGTATTCTTCACCGTGAACGGTCTTCGTGTGCACGTTCGACGCGTTCGCCGGAAGTCGGGTTTTGGTGTGGGCTGGGGAAGGGTGAGGGTCTTGGCACCGATCCGTTCTTCTTAATTCCACCCTTAACGCCACCCCCTGGAACGAATAGAACGTCTGTTCGGTATCCAGACTGGACACAGTCCAGCAGATGACCGCGAGACCCGTGAATCGTGTCTCGTTGAATTTTTCGCCGGCGGTGCCCGGAAAACTCTCCGTTGATTGCATAAATACGACGCGCGCGTCGGGGGAGACGAGCGTGCACAGACTTCCGCCGCGGCCGGGAAACGTCCTCGAAGTTTTCGCTCCCACGGTCTCCCGAGGACATCTCGCCTGATGCTCGAGCCCGGCAATTCCGAGTTACTTGTCCCGTTTCTTTCTTCTCTCTACTTGTTCGCTTTTTTCCCCGTCGATTCTGACCCCCTTCGCGACGCAAGCTGCTCGAGATGTTCGTTCCTCACTGATCCTGAAGATCTGGGGTGGTTCGACCTCCAGCTGGTGGGACTTCATTTCGAGCCAGAGCTGGAAATGTCCTATCGAAATATTTCTGGGAACCTGTTCGAATGGTTAGCTATTTAAATAAATAAAAAAAATATTTTATCATGGTCATATTTGTTATGTAATGTAGAATATATGCTGCATAATTTTTCAGTTTTGACTTACGCCACTTTTATTTCACTACTGTCTGGTTTCACTATAGATTGTTCTTGTTCCATTTGTGCAACGTATTTCACTGGTCTGATCATGGACTGATTAATTCTACTTTGTCAATCCCATGCAATATCTCCATTCCACTCATTGGACCATAAAGTGAACCCGTCTGCACTGGGCTGACCATATCCCATCCAATTTCACTTTGGTGAGCACAGTTTTTCTGCTGTTTTGCTTATCCACTTGCTCTACGTTACATATTTAATAATAAAGTAATTCCTGTTCTACTTGTCTGACCATATATCAGCATTAGTTTGCTTGTCTGGCCATACGTCAACCTTATTCTACTTGTCTGACCATAATCAACCTTGTTCTACCTTTCTCACCATAATCAACCTTATTATACTTGTCTAAACATACATCAACCTTATTCTACTTGTCTGACCATAATCAACCTTGTTCTACTTTTCTCACCATAATCAACCTTATTCTACTTGTCTGAACATACATCAACCTTATTCTACTTGTCTGACCATACATTAACTTTATTCTACTTGTCAGATCATATATGCTTCTCATTTCTACTTGATTGACTATAGATTGTTCTCATTCGATTTATTATACATATGTATATGTCGAACTTCTTTTCTACTCGTCTGACTACAGACGACCCCAATCCACTTGCCCAGTAACTTCTCTAATTATAGATCATCGACACGTTTTATCCTCATGATGCGTAGAATATAATGAAAATAAACTTGACCTTGAAGTTCAACATCAAGGACAATGTTGCTACAACTTTTTTTTACAGATCTTTATCGATCCGAAGACGTACAATACGCCTATGGTAGCCAAGATCAAGCATTTCTTTGCACCCTCGTTTGTGTTATTCGTACACACCTTGTACATATAAAAATTCATTCAGGTAGAATCCGTGCAAGTGAATGAGCCAAATAAAATTATGAAACAATGAATCAACAGAATCATTCCACTAACTGCGAGGGATTTGTATTCACCTAGATCAATCCTTTCCACCACCAAGTAGCATGTCGCGAATCGACCCATGAGACGTCGGTCGAAAAATACGTGGTGGAAAGAGAAACGCGACGGGGGAGGGTCCGTAATTAAATCGAACTGGAAGAAAGGCAAGCGCGTCGCCGACGCGACTGGGTATCGATTCATACAGCAATCAATTTACCGCGTTCGTCCTCTGCTGAACATTAATTACGTTAAATCGGTCCCGTATAAAAGTCACCGAGCGCCGTTAACGATTTCTCTATGATATAATGAAGCGCGAGAGCATCCCCGACAGTCCCATGTGAACTCTGCAACATTGAACAATTTTTATGAATTTCTCTGATAATGGTATACGTCTTACCTTATAATTCTTTTGTGATTGATTCAACTACTCTTTCGTCATATAGAACAATTTTTCATATAATACACAACATTATTTTAACTCGTGATCATCATAATGTGACTCTACAGCCACGGTTTGATGACCTTGAGCTTGGAAATTCAAGGTCGAACATCGAAATTTAAAAAAAAATTGTTTTGTATTCCTTTAGGTCGTGAGCTTTGGGTCGCGAGCTTTAGGCCCCGAAGTTTAGGTCGTGAGCTTTAGGCCCCGAAGT
>CM052296.1:499600-530822 GCA_028455765.1 Lasioglossum oenotherae
GTAGGACCAAGTAGGAGCAAGAGGAAGGATGTTGGAGCAAGAGGCAGCAAGTAGGAGTAAGAGGAAGCAGGACAGAGAGTAGACGGTGCTTAGAATAAAGGAAATAGGACAGATGGAAGTGGGAGCAAGAGGGACCTCGAATGAAAGGAGCAGGACTGAGAGATGTAGGAGCAAGGGGAAGCCCTGAATAGAAGATACAGGACAGGGAGAAGTAAGAGCAAGAAGGGTCCTGGAATAAAAAGTAGGACATAGAGACGAGGGAGAAAGAGGTAGCCTAGAATAGATGGAGAGACAGCAAGAAAGGGCCTAGAAAAGGGAAAGCGAGAGCTAACAATAAAGGAAGACGGGGCCTAGAATGGAGCAAGCAAAACACAGAGAAGTGGGACTTTAAACTAGAGGAAGAGGGAGCCCAGAATGGGGGAGCAAGACAGAAAGAACGGAGAAGAGCCGGCAGAGCAAAGTCACGAAGAAAAGGACAGTTTCCGAGCAAGGACACGTTCCTCTTATTGTATCCTCGGTCTCTTGCTCTCCTTCCTTCCTTCCTTCAGCCTTCCCAATCTGTTTTCCTGGTCCCACCTGTTTTCTTCGTTCCTCTTTCTCGTTTCCTCGATACACACGCGGGTCTTCAGCTCAGTGTGAGCTACCGGTATCCCCTGCACGTACACGTAAGAGACCACGCTTCACGGGCCGACCTTACTTCTCGTGTCTCGTCTACGATTTTCAACTCGACGAAGCGGTTCGACCGAGTAATTCCCTAGTGGCCGGAAACAGAATCTCTCTTTCTCTCTCTCTCTCTCTCTCTCTCTCTCTCTCTCTCTGGCTTTCTCTCGTTAGCTCGCTTTCTCTCTCCTTCGAACGGGTCCGCTCGCAGCTGTGTCTCCGCCACCGACGTCCAAACACTTTCCGACGTAGCTTCTTTCCTCCTGATGCTTCGCTCATGTTCCTATGCCGATTCTTGTTTCGCGATCTGTACAGGGTGTCAAGAAATCATGTGTAAAAACCGATACAGCGTGATACCAATTTTTCAAGGTCAAAGTGTGAGACCTCTTAAACGGCATGGCCACACAGTAACGAGCCTAAAGATATCAATGGAGCCACTTTGTCACATATCTTGAGGAGAACAAAATCAGGTGTTCTCCTAATTTCTCTAATCCTCTTCAATTGAAAATTCTGAAAAAAATCAGGCACACTTTAGCAATTAGAATGCACATCTATGAATTTTTTCAGAATTTTTAGCTTCGAAGTGGAGTTTTAAAAAATAAAACGAAATGGTAGAATTTATGAAATACCAAGTTTATATTGTTACAGTTTCAGCATCTCGTTATATAGTTGTTAACATATAATTTTTTCAGATATTTAATCAGGAGTAGAGACTAAAAATTGATTCCAGAATGCTCATATACTTTGGCACAACAAACATAAAGCAGAATACTTCTGCAGGTGAAATGAATCAAATGAATGAAACGATATCAACAATTGAAATATCCAGAGCCCTTTAAATCTGGAATACCTCTAGAATCCGTACCTTGGAAAGCTGTTAAAAAAGGTGAACACTTCTGAATGGAAAAAGCGCGGGCGAGCCCTTAATTCACACGACCCGTATCGGGTTGTGAAACAGTCGTCCGGAGACCCGGTGCAACGATGTAACAATCCGGCGTGCTGTTAAAGGACAGCGGCGTAAAACGAAATCGATAAACGCGCGGATAATGTGTCGAACCGACGGATAATGGAACCGGTACTCTTTCACTGTCCATTAGAAGTCTGAAAGTGACGACTGCGAGCGGATTCATCCTGGTACGTCCGTCGGATACGTCGATACCTGTCGCTATTGAATTTACATCGATCAGCGACGGTGCAAACCAGATTTCAATCCACGATGGGCCACGCGGAAAGAAAAAGAAGATCCTAGTCGCACCGGTTGCAGGTGCCAGCCAGCAGAGCCGAGCATAGCCGACGTCACGTCCGAAACGCGATGCCACTTTGTAACCGTTGAAAACGCCGATACGACGGTCGAACGCAATCGAATATTTTATTTAAGGCGAGTTTACACTCCTACACTCCGGACGTACATCCACGATACAATGTGAAAGATGAAAATCCGGGTATTTATGCTTCGAATGCACAATTCACTGGCGAAAATCCGTTAAAATCGACGACGGACATTTTCGAACTTCTCTGGCAAATATACAGAGAGTGATCAAATTATTATTAATTTAAAGTAATTGTTCAACTTCAATATTAATATGATATGAAACTTATCGAATATTAAACTAACAAAACAGTCTTTTAAATATTGCTAAGAAAACTTCACTCTCTTACTAATAACTTTATTTATTTAATAATTACGAATATAGCCTTTCACTAATTATTCAACTTCAATATTAACCACTTGTCCTACGATTTATTTTACGGTTTCAGTGATTAGAACTTTTTTTGTAGTTCGTAATTTCCTAAAAAAGAAGATTTATATCTATTGTATACCTATTATATACCGAGCACAAACAGCGATTGATGAAATGTTTCAGATTGTAACAATCACAAGGGTCTATTTATGCCACACCTCCACGTGGCCCTCTCCTGGATTCTCAAGGTACAACCTACTGAACACAAAAAGTAGGGTTGCCAGAAATGTTTTATCCAAATATAGAAGAAGTAGCGAAAACTCTGCAATTATGTATATATAATATATAGGCTCGAAATAGAGGAGTTTAAGTAAAAGAGGTACACAGCACATTTTAAACATTTTTATTCAAACAAAGATTTTTGAAAATTTATATGCTATTCAAATATGATATAAGAGATCAAGTTCAAATATAGAAGTCTCATATCAAATATAGAAGATCTAGCAACCCTAACAAAAAGCGATTGAAAAGTTTCAGGTTATAAAAATCACAAGGCTCTACTTATTTATATTTTGTGCAATTACAAAGTATGTGCTTGGACAAAGTAATTTATCGAATGAATTTCCATGTAAGCAGCTTCATAATTTCAATGACCGTAAAATGATAAATGTAAAATCGGTCATTTGACTGGCAGTGGTAGGTTTAATGTTAATCTTCGTCAAAGCGTGTCTCGCTGCGAATAATAACAACGAAAAGTCTAAATTCGCCTTTAGCTGTCGCACGTGACTCGGTGAGGCGAGGGCGGAGGGTGGAGGAAGCGTGTGATATTCCAGTTATCGGAATACGTCTGACCGATGTAATACACCCGAGGAGAATTTACTGTCCGGCCGATGAAACAGCGATAGGCTCGGGGTCGGCCGTAGATGGGTCGTGCGACAAGCCGGCAACGGAGGGATCAATGGACCACGGAATTTTTCGAAACGTCGTTAAATCCCCCCGTGTCAGCAGGGCTCCGGAATCGATTCCTCGGCAGTGAGCCTGCGGCTATTTCTGGTATCGAGGATATCGAGCTCTCTCGCTGGCCGGAGTAAGCGACTTAGCCGTTCGCCGACGACGAAACAAGCTCCGCCGTCGTCGCTATGAGATTCTGTTTCAGACCGGCTTTCCGCGCGACCATCGCATCGTCGCAGTTTAGGTTCCCGCTGCTGTCTGCCCGGGTACCGATATCGCACACTGAATCCTTAAACTAGCCGAGGAAAGCTGGAAATCTTCCGGCGGTTGGCCTCTTGAAACGCCACTGATAAGGACAATAAGGACGATAAGGACAATATGGAGAGAGAAGGTTGGAGGGGGTTGATTGGAAACTGGACGGCGGTTACCAGACTCTGGGTTTTATGCGTTCATAAGAAAAACAAGATTGTTCTTGAACTAGAAACACAGACTACAGCCTCGCCGCTTCGGAATCTGACCAATTCTGAAGGAGACACAAACGGATGGAATAGAATAGGAAACTTTATCTAGTTCTTAACCCTGGCTAACTAACAAGGCATGATCCCGAACTCTGTTTAAAAAATTATGAAGCCTCGGAAATGTTTACAGGGTGCTCTACTGTAGGTGGAAGAAAATTTAAGGGGTGGTTCTCCATGACAATATAAAACGACAATGAAGAATGAAAAAATTGCAATTTCGGTTTCATTTTTCAGTTGTTAACACTAGGTTTACGGGACCTTCTGAATTTGCGATTATTAAGATTGTAAAGATGCTTCACTGAGGAATTATTTACCAAAATTTCTTGGCTTATTATGTACTTGTTATATTCATAAAATACTGTGAAATAATTATTTCTGGAGCTCCGTAAGCCTAATGTTAACAATTAAAAATGCGGCAACCCGGCCAACAGAGGTTTACGCTGCGTACGTCATAGAGGCGCGCCAAGTTGAGCATGCATCTGTCACTTGATGCATGACTGTCGCGCGCCTCTATGACGTGCGCAACGTACACCTCTGTTGGTCGGGTTGCCGCATTTTAGGCGAATTTTTAATTGTTAATATATTGGTCTTATACTGTCATGGCCCGTATAAACGCGATATTTTTGCCGTTCAAATTCACTTTTAGGGGGTGAAATCGACCTATTTCATTAGGACTATCGTCTAGGGAGACATTTATCACTTGTTTATTTTGTTAAAAAATAAAATTGACCTCTGTTGGTCGGGTTGCCGCATTTTAGGCGGATTTGAAATTGTTAATATGTTTGTCTTATATTGTCATGGCCTGTATAGACGCGATATTTTTGCCGTTCAAATTCTCTTTTACAGGGTGAAATCGTCCCATTTAACTAGGACTACCGCCTTGGGAGATATCTATCACTAGTTTATTTAATCAAAAAATAAAATTGACCGCTTGGACCATCTCGAAAAGTCCTACAAGATCAAAGTGATTTTGTTAATGGATCTAGTAAATGGTAATGGATTCAGTTAACTAATGGATATTAGCTGAGTATATTTACTCTTTAAATCCTTGTGGATTCTATGTACATATTGTACATTGATTTCGTGATGCGTCTGAGACAGTCAATTTGTTAATGAAGTCTCTGAGCACAGTCCTCCCACCACTGTTCTATGGGGGATGGTGTCGGTGGTTAAAAAATTCAATTACTTTAGATGCGTGGGTGATTATCAATGAGCATCGCGATTCGATCGAGGCAATCGAAAGGGTGCGAACGGGAATTCAAGGAAGAGTGGTTCTCGAGTATTGCTCGCGAAGGAATGAAAGTCGGCCATGTCAGAGTTTACGCCGCATCATTTCGCGCTCGCTTTAACTTCCTCGATTGAATCATGAGTAGTTCTCCCTTTTCTTCGGGGATTCTTCGTGAAGGGGGTTGCTCTTCGGGTTTTCGCTCGGAAGGGAGGGTCAAATGGAATAGGTGTGGCTGGTCTGTTGTTCGGGAAGGAGCTATAGGCCAGGCAATTTCGGTCTACCCCCATTCAACATAATACCGGCTCAAGGGAAGCGAAGAAATAGGAAAATTGGGGGCTGCTATAGACGTCATCGACGGGAAACTTACTGTCCCTTTAATCTTTCAGCCTTCCACAATCCGACTGTTCAGCGCAGAAGTTCATTTCGATACCTCGTTCAATTATTTTTCTTTTTTAACCCTTAAACCTTAGCACTCGAGTGGCGACTCTGAGGCGCCACTAAAAATTGCTGTACCATTATTCAAAATATTGCTTACATTATTAAATATGTTAGTATCTGATCAATTACTAAACACTTAAGTACTGTGTGAGGTATTATATCAATTTCTTGTTCATACAAAGAAAAGAATTAATACAGAATGGAATTATTCTAGGTCGAAAGAAATGTTTAATTTTCCAGTTAAAATAGGTCCGAGTGCAAAGGTTTAACACTCGAGTATTAACTCAAAGTGACCACTAAAAATTGGAAAAGGATTAGTCGTTTCGCCACAAATAAATACCGACAGTATTTTTTGAACAGCGGTAGATTATAAATTCGATGTTTTTTAGCATATGTGTAGAGCATTTTTAAGGAGCACGAATTTTTCCGCTGCAGTTCTATTCTCCTCTAAATCTTCGCTACAGTTGAATTTGCAGTGGAGGTCAGTTTTAATCGCGACTTCTCTTTTTTCCGAGTCTCGTGAAATTTTTGCACATCAACGTTTTTTCACAAGGAATGCTTGAAACTCGTGAACGAGCTGGCGAAAATTCGTGGAAAACGTTGGTCTCATCTTTCGCGGGCTTTTTCCCGCAGTTCATCATTGCGGAGTTCCTTTATTTTTCGCGAAACATGAGCGCACGATGCACATTTAAAGTGCACGGGAATTGTTTTTAACACCGAAATCGACAAATATTACTAGATCAGTCACGAACATGCATTTAATAATACTGATTATATAACTAAACTGTGGAGTTTATGCATTTATTATACGAATGGGTTGATGAAGTCTAAAATTCAAACAAGAGACATATTAAAATAATTAATTAAATGTGTATCTAGCTGCCAACAAATTTTTATTTTGAACAGAGATCTGCAGTCTTTATAACACCATAACGACCTTATCAGACTGCGGATGTTAATGCAATTTGCAATTTTTGTAGACAAATTTTAAGAAAGAAGTCGATTCAAATAAAATCTTGTTTTCAGTAGTAGTAGAATTTGTAGATCTGAAATAAATTGAAATTGTACTATATCCTGTCGAATTTTATATTTTAGCATTTTTTGAAAATTTTGTAAAACCGCAAATGCATAAACATCCATAGTCTGGTAATTAGTTGGTCCTCATAACAGATTACGATGTCAAGGTCATCATTCTGAACAACTTTATTCTACAAATATATTACCGCCACTTGGTTGTTTAGATATTTGCAGAAAACTATTAGGATGTTTCTTTGAATTCTATTTCTGATGTTCACTCACAATTTATTCTAATTCATTTTAATTCGTTTCAGATCTACAAAGACTACCACAACCAAAAACAAGATTTCAGAACATTTCAGAGCAAGTCTACGAACATCGCAAATTGCATAATCATCCGTAGTGTAATAATTACCAAAACAGAAGGTCAGTACGATATCGAAAAACACATAGTAATTTTATGTTGAGAGTAGAAACTCTGAGAAACTTTCTAGAACTGTTTCGATTCCGTTGTTTACTCTGAAACGTAGCCCGTAACACGTTCTTTCGCTGTGATTGTAGGTCAGACGAACCGACGGTGCACGTTGTCCGGGTCATGGGGAGGGGAGCTCGGCAAGGATCCGAATTTAATTAAGCTAATTAAATTCCGGATGCGCGTGCGTTTTCTCATAGCTGCGAGAGCCGGGGCTTTGGATAACGTGTAACAAGTGGACGGGGTCGACGAAATTAAGCGGAAACGAAGAGCATGCCAGTACAATAACTCTGGTGGGGATGAGAGGGGAGAGTTGGGAGAAGGAGGGAAATGATATTTATTCATATTCTGTAATACGATCCCATGGACGCGGGACGTCCGCTGGTAGTAGAATTCCAATATTTACGAGCTGGCTAATCTAATTTAAACGCAATTCCTTCGACGCAGCCCGGGTTTTAAACGCCGCGGCATTTCTACGGATTTGTAGATGTACACGACGAAAAAACTTTTCCAATTAGGCCGAGGTTTTTCTTTAATTTCGTTGATTGACCGTCGGCTGAAACCCTCGGACGTCCACAGGGGTCATCGACCAGTCTAGCTACGGATGGCGGGAAGGAAGGATCCATTTTCCTAATGACTCGAAGATGAGTCCGTGAACCGTGAACTCTCTCGCCAGTAGTGCGCCGCGCCGGTTCCACTGTCTACTGTCTATTAAAATGTAAATCCTGATCCCGTGGGGGGCAACAGGTGCGCGATATACACCGGCGCTGGCTCGGTCGGTCCTTTTGCGCTTCCTCCATCGACGTTCTCCTCCTTTTTGCAACGCGGGAGCTCGTATCGCTTTTCCGGTTCCGGCCCGGCCTCTCGTCGACTTTTCGCTGCGAGCCGGATCGGTAAGCGACAATTATCCGACGCGGCACGGTCCGGATACGCTTCGTGCTCCACAACACACAAAAAATCGGAAAAAAGTATTTTGTCGTTATTTATGGACTCAGGGTCCCAATATATTAGGTCGTTGAATTCGTCTTAGGGTGGTAGACTCGGCAGCTTTACCGGACTCAAAAGTGTGTTTCTTCTATAAATTATTCTGCATTTTGCTATGTATTCCAGTAGATTTCGATCTTGTAGAGTCAATGATTCAGAAGTTACGGTTGCTTAAAGTTGAGCATTCTTCAGTGTTTTCGACGGGTAAGGGCGCCGCCATATTACTTTGTAGTGACGATCGCGCGCCGCTTACCGAGCAGAACCGCTAGATGGCAGCACGACGCATCCCGCGTATTCAGCCGAAACGAATGGAATAACGTATAATAGGTACTAAAAGCCCACTTAATTACTCCGAGAACATCAAAATGAAATGTTCGGACCAGCGAATCCGATTTTCTTGCCGCGGCGCGATGAAATCGCTCGATGGACCGTCCATCAGCAAACGAATATGGAGTGATTGTTTAGCGCTCGTTAGGAATATTTCGCGAGCGAGGCGTGAATCGCTTTAACCGTGAGATCGCGGGGCGACCGAGAAATTAGCCAAACGTTGTTCAACAGGTGCCTCTCGCGTTCGATTCGTTTTCCACGGCGGCCGTGACGGAGACGCTTAATAAAACGATAAAAAAGGAAAACCCCTTCTCGGAAAAATAGCCGAGTAAAACAAAAAAAAAAAAAGAAAGAACGAAGAGAAACACGACGGAAGATATGCTGGTGGCGGAGGAGGGGGTCGGAAAGTTTGCGGTCGAAGATTAACCGGCCGGTGGTCGCGCGTAATTTGCGAGAATGGTCTCGGCGTCGGGTGAACGACGTCGCGGTGGCCGTAAACGTTCCTCGAGCCATTAAAGGGCAACGTCTTGTGAAAATTCAGTTCGTTAACCGGGGGACCGAACGACTGCCGACCGACCCACACTTTCAAGGAGTCTGGCTCGAAGAGAGCCAGCTCCGCTGGTAGTTCCGGGTACTCACGTCGATCTCATCAAGGAACGTTTGTAGAGCGAGTAAGCTACTGCTTGGCCACCGAGACTGAGGCCGAGACCAAGACCAAACCACACCACACACCAGGCCACACGTTACTCACGGGCTCCTCGAAAAGGACTTGCTCGTTTTCACTCCCCCCGCGCCCCTGCACCAACCCCTCCCCCCCCCACCCCGCAGCCTCCCGCGCCAACAAACTCCAAGCTGGTCTCAAGACCGCCGCCAGCCACGGCTCCCTTTCCCGTCGAGACTGTTTATTCGAGAAACGGCACTTCGGAACGGGGCCAAAGGAACACGCCGTGCCGTTGCGAGGACGTACTTTCGTCGTTGAACTGGAAGGGGGTGGCCAAGGCGAACGGTCCAACGAGAGGGAGAAGGTATTAGAGGTCGAGCAGTCGGACCGTGAAGAGCTCCGTGCCTCTCTTCGTGTTGGCTGGTTGTTAGCGTCGAATGGAGAAGTTACAGATTGCCGTGGAAAGGGTCGCGTGCATCCCCCTCTCCACCGACATCAGCTACCACGACGTCCCCTACACCTTCAACACACCCCCTTCCCTCCACTACTCTTTCAACTCTCAAGACTGCCTCTCTTTCCAGCGTATTCTTCCGTCTTCGGCCCGTTCCTCCGTTTTCTCCCAACCCCTCGTACCCTCTTGGTTAGGGTATAATTTGCGGTACGCGTTAAACCACCTCCGCCGGCTGCCTCCGCTCTAGCAACTTTATGTCGGGAGATTAGCTCCTCTTGCTCGCCCAGCGAGATTGCACCCCTTCGACTCTTTTATTTTGCCCTTTCTACACGACAGCCTGGAACGAACGATTCGACGACGAGGAATATGGGCACCCCGCCATTTTTATGGCGAGGTGATCGGTCGGCGCGCTGCCCCGGAGAAGGCGGGTGACTTCTCTGATTGTCCTTGGGGTGAGTGATGCGACGGGGTTGAATTTTCAGTTTCGTTCTTGTCCGCTCACGTACACGGAACAACACTGCAATTTTTGTTTATTTTAGACTGCTCGTGTGATTTTCAACGAAACAGCATTAGAACGCTAGATCGTGTATGTTTTGGAGATATGTTAAATTTTAAATAATGTGCGCATTGTCAGCTTGAGTAACAATCTGAGATTGCACTCTACAATTTTTTTGATCTGTATATCTGATTTGATCTGAATAGATCGTATTTAGGTATGTATTACAGAGAACTTGAATGGTTAGGAGTTACCTTTTCCTTCTGGGACCAACAATTTTGCACTATTTTTTATACGATCTTGTAGAGTTTTAAGTGGAAACTGCGAAAATACAAGTTTTACAGCACGGAACTCGCTCCTTCAAAAATTACGTGCCTGTAAAGTTGAGCGATTTCAAGTGTTCTTCACAGGTAAGGGCGCCGCCATATTGGTGTTTATTGAGCTGATCTGCTAGGTGGCGCCACAAGCATGTAGCAACAGCAATTATACAGCGGTAATTCGAACGCCCGATAGTTACAATCAAAAAAGATTATTGCACAAATTAAAAATTTCACAGGTGAGCTAGATGCACTGGTAATAAAATTAGAATATCAGGAACCTTTCCAACAACTAATAAAATCTCATTTCGTTTTCGACAACACTTCCATGAAACAATACTTTTCACATTTCTTTTTAATAATCCATGATAAATCTTTAAGTAAACTTCTATACCAAAAATACCCGCTACTAAATGCTTGTGCCGCCACCTAGCGGATCAGGTCAGTAAACATCAATGTGGTGGCGCCCTTACCTGTGAAGAACACTTGAAATCGCTCAACTTTACAGGCTCATAACTTTTGAAGGAACGAACTTCGCCCTTTAAATCTTAAATGAAAAGTAATAAAATGACGAATTAATTTCGCACGCCCTACATCATATAGCGATTTTGAACACGACAGCAAAAAATGACCGATTCGACGTGTCGTCACACTCGTGTGTATTTTTTTACAGTGTGATTTCGTGTAATTGAGATTGATCAATTTTCCTGCGAAAAATTCATTCATCATTCATTGCAATGGACGCTGTAATGTACCCTTACATTATGGTATAATAATTCAATCCTAATAATTTTGTTTTAATTTAATTTAACTGTTGACACAAGCAACGAATAATATTTCGTTATTTCTTATAACTTGTCCATAAAAATGTGAATTCAATTCGCACGCGTGGAATATAACAAAAATATAATATTAATGCGTTTAAAATAATAAAAGAGTGTTATTAAATTCCTTAAGTAATAGTACTGTATTATATTTTACCGACTCCATTCTGTCAGAAATTCGATGAGGAAAATTGCTTTCGGTTATTATAATAACGGGTGGCTGTCACTCAACGTTTAAACAAATCGCGAATCATCTTGAAGTGTGTTTTAACAAATTAAAATTAATATGCGGATAATAATTGCTCCATTATTAGAAAATTTCATTATCGCAACACTTTTGCTTTTCTGGCATATAATTTGAAGGGCTTTCGTGTAATATGAAGCACCGTGAGATATTGTATACTGATCGAACATTAATGGCTGGACCTCCATCAGGGCTGCTATTCTGCCTACCTTATGATAAGCACGAGGGTCAATATTGTGAGCGCCTATATTATAATATAGGATAGATAGTATCCCCATAATCATTAATCATGTTTTATCCACCTTATTATTTGCGCACCTATCGCGTTTTTCACATCCTGTTGAAGTGTCGTTATCGTCATTTTTATATTTTGAACAGTGGAGAGTTTTAAAATTCGCATCGTTATATTAAAGACGGACAAATAATAATTATTTAATTTTTTATATAGGTCAATCATAATTATTTACGGCTCTGGCTCGATCATGTCGAACGTGCACGATGCGATTGAATGAGTCTGACAATATGAGCACACTGTCAATTATGGACTTCTGATTTTTTTATATTAATTTCATAGCTTCATCATTATAATATCGCTGTGAATAACTAACATGTAATCAAACAATAAATTGCCAGTTAAAGAGAATTTTTATAATTCTTACATTTTTTGTTTCTATAATTGTTAAGTCTCTTGTTAAACAATTCTTTTAGCAGCAACAACACATTATTAGATAATTCTTGGTTGAATAGGGAATTTTGCACCAATTGTACCATAAATCATAAGCTTGAAAAAATGAATTAGTACTGGTTCCCCCACTACCAGTATTTGTCCCCCAATTCCCGTAGAGAATATCCCATTACGTAAGCATTTGCCGTGAATTTATATTTTTCATCCTTATTTAGTAAGAATAAGAATAAGAATAACCTTGAATGACCGTGAATGATCTTGAATGGTCTTGTATGACCTTGAATGATTATATCGTTGAAATTGTCTCGCGAAGGGCTACAATCGTAACAGTTCAGTTTGTGGTTCCATTTGAGAATCCAAGATTGATCTCTTCCCCCGCTACCAGTACCTCTGCCAGCAGCCGTAAAAAAGACCGCAATTCGAGCCGTAAAGATTAAAACGAATCCGAATTCTATTAACACTAAAAACAGTCAGAATAAATTCGCTTTCAACTTACCGTTGTACCGCGGAACGCACGAGCTGATTCAATCACTTCTCACAAAACCGCCGCGCCGTTATGAATTCTATAATGGCATTATAAAACAAAGAGTCCGAAACGGGTAATTTTGACCCGTGTATGGTAATACCAGTATTAAAAGGATTCGGTGGAAACGGACCAGCGTTTGCCAGGCTGGAATATATGTATACATCTATAGACGGTGTCCACGTAATTCTTGCCAGAAAGAAATTTATTCATGGAAAACGAAGGTCACCTTCATTTTTTGAAATGAATTCATTTTCTGCAAACATACGATGTTTCTCTTAACAGTAAGGCAGGCTTGAGCTGTTGATATTTCTTTCGAGAGAGGTCAATGTGAAATTAATAAGTTCAGATTGTTCAGATATTTTCATGATTAAATTCTTGCTATACCAATCAATACTGGTCGATCCAAAGATTTCATCCGTGAAGTGATAAAAGTAAATCATTGTGGCTAATTCGAGATGAGTATAAATGTGTAGCATGGAGAAACACCAGAAACAACTCAATAAAATATATATTGTAATATTCAACGGAAACATGTCATTGATTTCGAATTGTTGGGGTGAAGGTCATGTCAAGGTCATAGTGTACTAGTACGTTGAACTCGTCTTGACATAAGCACCATGGAGTGCCATTTTAAGAAATGAAGATGACCTGCATTTTTCATGAACGAATTTCTCAATTTTTTCAATTGCATTTTCCAAAAACATTGTTTTATCTTGCTACCGGAAGTGCCCGAAAAATAGTGGCGACGGTTACGTGGCACACTCTGTATATATGTATATCCAGTTTACGAATAAAGTAATATTTACTTGTCATTGATCTCGAATTGTTGGGGTGTAGGTCATGTGAAGGTCATAGTGTGCTAGATCGTTGAACTCGTCTTGACATAAGCAGCATGTAGTGCGATTTTCAAAAATGATGGTGACCTACATTTTTCATGAACAAATGTCTTCATTTTTTCAATTGCATTTTCCAAAAACATTTTTTTATCTGGCTACCGGAAGTGCCCGAAAAATCGTGGCGACATTCGCGCGTGTCACCCTGTATATATGTATATCCAGTTCACGTTATTGTTCACGGCGATCGTGTGTGACCGAGGAATAATTTGAAAAAATGTTTTCAGTGGCAACAGCTTTCGCGGCGGCAGCAGCATCGCCCGGTTCCCAATGTTCCCGAACCCGTTAATGGGTTTCCGAGAGGACGCAGCTCCGTGTCGCGTCGCGTCGGCCCCCGAGCCCCGGCCGAGAAATCGTTAAAGACACGCTAACGATATTTCTCGGTTACTTTGGCTGTATTTTCACAAAAAATATCTCACCGGCGAGGATCGCTTAAAGACGCAATTTAATCGGGAACTTTACATTCCATTACGCCGAAGAAAAAGTACCGTATCGCCGGGGAAGTACGTTCCTCTCTGCGGCACCGCTCACGCTAACGTCGCGGCGCCTCTTCTTTCTCTCTACCGCAGAACGCTTTTTAAAAAGCTTCCTGTGTCCAGAGAGACCGCTCCCGCCCACCGCCGAGAGCTTCCCTTTGTAGCTTTGTCCCCTCTCGAACTTTTATCGTCCTCGTCCTCGTTCTCGTCTGCGTCCTCGTCATCGGTAAATATTATATAATCAGCCCGAAAAACATTAAACAGGAAATTGCACTCGGGGAGAGAAAGATAACACACATTAAGATCTACATTTTTCGTAACTAGAAAATCTTCATCCCCTTTTTACAAGCAGAGTGGATAAAAATATAGTCATTTGAAAAAAATACATTGAGAAAGGACAAAGTAGAAAATATATATATATATAAATAAATATAAAAAATTCCGTTCAAATTACTAACTTTTCAACAGATCATTTTTCAAACTAGACATTTTCCGGAATTTCGAATAATTTTCAGGTGTCTGACTTGTCGTTCACTTGTACTACTGAATCTCGTGCCACCTCCTTCGATATCATGTTCTCCTGATACAAATTCAATTTTTCGAGGTTTTCGAAAAATTTCCTCGAAAATTGAAAAAGTACAGGGCGGGCCATTTAAGATTTGGAATTTGAATCGGCTATTAAAAAAACTAATGAATATTTTTTCAAAGTTATGAGTTTATTGGAAAGATTGAACCTTTCCATTTAGAAATGGAAGACAACATCATTCAAATGACTGCCACGGCTAGTCTTACAATACCCCATTCGATCAGGCCAATTTGTCAGTAAATTTTCTTCGATTTCAACTTCGATTTCATGCTTCAAGTCGTCAATCGTCGCTGGATGGTTAGCGTAACACTTGTTCTTAACGGCTCCCCACAAAAAAAAAGTCCAACGGAGTCAAATCGCAGCTTCGAGAGGTTTTTTCCATCAGCATCCATTTTGTCAAATTTTTTCGTAAATTTCTTACAGTTTGGTTAGAAGACTCACCACTTTGGAAATATGTTTTTAACATTTCCCAACTTTGTTCAAGCGAAAAGCAACCGATTTCATAAATGTCAAACATAAAACTAACTTTCTGTCACATCGGAACTGTCATTAAACCTTCCAACCTCAAAATAACCTATAGTTCCAATTCCAAACGTTAGATGGCCCACCCTGTATTAGGAGTACATCATATCAAAGGAAGTTAGGCGACTCACTCTGTATATTATTTCAGTTAAGTTCGCCTAAAAGAAATTTTACATAATGAAATTACATATTGATAAATTAGTAGAAAAATTGTCGGACTTGACATAATTAATTTATATTCAATTATATATTTAAACAACAAAAAATGGACTTACACCACTTTCGATTCTCTTTGATTGTGTTAACCGCGTCAGATCGTTTCGGAAATTTTTGCGAATTTTCCTCGAAGCTTGGTTTTGTTTCTCAGGTCTTTCCTATCGGGGGTAGCTTGGCCGGGGGTCCCGTGGGACCCTCCTGGCATTAATAAATATGTCCGTCTACTTCGCCGGCCCATCTCTTATTGCTCGGCGAAGTGCACGGGGAAGAACGGCGCGGCCGAGAGAAAAAGCTTGAAACGAGGAATGTCAATAAGGGAACGGGAACCAGACAAACGGGAACGTCGAAGTTACTGTGAAAAATAGGGAATGTTCGACGCCGCCGGAATAATCGCGAATGAGGCGCCACGCCGCGCCGCGCCGGTGGAGCTTGAAACACTGACGAGAGCGAATGTTTGGAAGGGAGAGCGAAGGAACCGGCGGAAGACTCCGAAGAAAGAAGATCATTCACTTTCTAGGGTAATAATAAGTCAACAGAAAAACGCCGGAACTCCTGTTTTTCGAATCTGTTGGTTAAGGAGGTGATCTAGGTTACTGAGACATCCGTGTTTGCGGGATTTAGACCCTTAGGCACAAGCGAACACTGCGGTTCTTTGCCACGTAGGGAAAAGATTTTTCTGGAGAATGCTTGTGGTTTTGCTTGTTCCACGAATAAAGAGGAAAGGAGGCAGGCAAAAAAGAGCGCTGCTGATATTCTTTCTCCTTTTTTTCGGAGTGCACAAACGTGAGTTTGAGCAATTGAGAAACCTTCGAGTTTGCAGGTTTCCGGATACATTAAATCGAGTGTGATCCTTTGCTTCAGTCTGTCAACCTGTTAAATTTCAACTTCAACTTTTTTTACAAGTAATCCTGTAGACCTTGGTGGGGAAATGGCGAAAATCCAAGTTGGAATGTTAGGAATCCACTGGTTCAAAAGTTACGCGTGTTTAAAGTTCACCGATTCTCACAAATTTGAATCGGTAACGGCGCCGCCATGTTGGTATGTGGCGAGCGTCGCGCGTCGTCTCACGAGCCGCTAGATGGCGCCCTTAGTATACATTGCTCTATGTATAAAGAAAGTAAAGTTCCATTTTTATTGTTCTGTAATTTTTATCATAATCAATAGACTGCGAATTACATTTTCCTATGATGAAGAAGGGAAGGAGAAGTATAAAACACTAAAAATATTAGAAAAACTAAAAAAAACCTTGTTACATTATTTGTTTTCAGCTCGTCGAATTTATTAAGGCAGAAAACAAATGTCGGTTTTACTCCAGTTCGATACAGGAGAGGTAGAACTGTTTTATTATTATTTTTAATAGTGTATATCGAAACAAATAAATCTATCTAATAATTCCCCGCGAACGCAACTCTATAATTTCGATAGTTATCAAATGAAGAACCACAAATCAATCATTCCGGCTAAAGTGGTACCGGGTAAAAATGGTGAATGACTGAACTTGTTAACAGTACATGCGTGGAACAATTTAAATTGAATTTTGAACCGTGGAAAGATTCTATTTTTCAGATTTTCGCATCACTTGTACTATTATAGTTACATGCCAACCAACACATATAGCCTCTATTGTCACCGATTGACAATTTTCAGTTATTTGTTGGATCGACGAAGATTGATTGCATACGTTTTTGTTATGAACAAATTTTTTTTTCTATATAGAGATTTTATCATTTTATTATATTGTGGAATATATACAGGGTGATGGCGAATTCATTTTGCTCGTCTGCATTAGTTGTTTAAAAATGAAGATCTTCAATTTTTTTAATGTATTGTCATTTTTTATATCACATAAATGCATGTACCACAAAGAATTCGTGCACGACATAATGATCTTTAAGGTCACACAAGGTCAGAAATGGAATACTTTGAATATTTTGTACTAATATCTTGGAGAGCTATTTTAATTATTGAAACAGTAAAAAAGTATAATTATTGTTTAAATATGTTTACCATGTTTTAAAAGATTACTCTTAGGTATGCAGTTTAAAACAAAAAAAATATAATTATTGTTTCAAAAGTCAGTGGAGACTGATGTCATTGATGTAACTTTTTAATAATCATTTCATGTAGCTTTTTAATAATCATTTCATGTAACTTTTTAATAATCATTTAATGTAGCTTTTGCTGTAACTTTTTAATAATCATTTAATGTAGCTTTTGCTGTAACTTTTTAATAATCATTTCATGTAACTTTTTAATAATCATTTGATGTAACTTTTTAATAATCATTTAATGTAGCTTTTGATGTAACTTTTTAATAATCATTTCATGTAACTTTTTAATAATCATTTGATGTATCTATTTCATTATCATTTGACGTAACTTTTTAATAATCATTTGACGTAGCTTCTTAATAATGGTTTAATGTAACTATTTAATTATTATTTGACGTAACTTTTTAATAATCATTTACTAAGTTTTAGAAGATGCTTTTAGGTGTGCAGTTTAAAACAAAAAATTCAAGTAATTATTGGTGCAAAAGGCAATGGAGACTGATGTCATTGATGTAACTTTTTAATAATCATTTGATGTAGCTTTTTAATAATTATTTGATGTAACTTTTTGATAATTCTTTAAACGACCAATGTTTATATAACATTTGTTTGTTACTGACACATAGTTTGGCAGTTAAAACCTCGGACACCCTGTACATTGAGAAGCACGAGAAAAAGTAACATTTACTTCGAACAAAATAAACATTTCGACTTTCGGTCATCTTCCCGAGACAAATGTCCCAGTGTGCGTGGTCGGGTAATTACTAACAGTTTATTTGAGGAGGAAAACAGTTGCCAGTCGTCGACTCATCTGGGAAACGGTGCACGAAGAAGCCAGAGGAAGAAAAATAGGAAAGAAGAGTGTGCCATTGAGTGGGTTCCGCGCGAAGCCGTCTTGACTGTGACTAATTATAAGAATTACCGTCGCTCAGTCGTCGGGGACCGGAGAAACGAATACGGTAGAAAATTAGACGAAACAGCGATACGTTTAATCTGTAAGCAAAGAGGGCACTAGGGGTGCGGAGGCGTGACAAGAGCCCCGGCGAAGATGTTGAAAGAGGGTGCGCGCGAAACGAAAGGGGGTAGAAAAATAAAAGCCTGACTCAAAGGAACGTCTCTTCGTTCCGTTCCACCTTGAATTGTTTCAGGACTGAAAATCAATGACATTTAACAGTGAGGAGCGTGAAGAGGGTTCCCCGAGCTGAGGTGACCGAACAAAAACTCCGAGAACTCGAAATAAAGTGTACACCTTTATCGTGGAATTCGAAGTCGCAACAAACGACATCGTAAACAAAATGGTCGTCACAAAATAGTTAACAACAATAATCAAATTTTATTGAACTTTGCTTCGGGTAGGTAAATCAATTCTGCTTATTCATGATGAAAATTGTGCATTTTTATTAAATATACAACATATAAAAATTGTAAATAATGCGACAATACACTGAAACAGTCTGTTTTATTAAATACTTTTTTCTTACATATTTGTAATAAATAGATATCAAAAACTTTTAAGGTAAACCTTACATTTAGGGGAGGCAGCTCCGATGACCTTGGTTTCTAAACCGAGACCGAACATTCACCATATTATGCAAGAGATGATTCCACCCTTCATACTCGTTCTGCAGCACAGAAAAGAAAGAGGGCAGCGTCAAGGACAAATTGTCCTACTTGCACACAGTTTCATAATGTATCGCTTGAAATTTTCCGAAACAAAAAAGAAAATTTCGCATTCTATGCAAGCGCTAATACCACCTTCCGTACTCGTCCCATATTACAGCAATACATCTAGCGTTAAGCGCAAATTACCCTACTTATACAGAAAGTTAGCTAATTCTCCGAATTTTCGAAACGAAAAAATTTAGCATTCCATCCCCCGTGCTCGTCTCACAGTTCAGAAAAGAAACAGACCGTCGTTAAGGACAAATTGGCCAAGTTGCCTGCGAACTTTCATAATTTTCTGAATTTCTTCCCTAACTTCCCTTGTTAGGAAGATCGAAGGGGTGAGAAAGCGTTGGGTCATGTCAGGCAGCTTCGAAGGGGGTAGAGTCCAGCTGGCAAGGACGCGTGAAACATTAATGGGGTCAAAGGCGGCGGGAAAAGTGGAACGAGATCTGTCGCGAGGGGGCGCCGGAAAAAGCTAGAACGGTGACCTGTCCAGTGAATCAACACAATTCGTGTTAGATAATAACATTTACAACGCCCTCTTCATGTTGAAATTAATTCAGTAATTATATTGTAATTTCACAAATGTATCCCTAAAGAGGTCTAATTTTATATTCCCCACTACAGTAATTCATTCATCAGCTGTTCAAAGTTGCTCAACGTGCTTGTGCTGCCACCTGGCGATTCCGCAGAAACGCTTAAAATCGTTCAACTTTAAACACGCGTAATTTCTGAACCCGTGGATTTCTAACAATACAACTTGGATTTTTGGAATTGTCTCGCCAAAATCTACAGGATTACACAGAAGAGGTCCAAAACTTTTGGCCCCCTATGGTAAAGCTTAACTGAATTATGTACTGACATGTAAGAGTTGAACAATGCCACAACCTTCTTATAGAAATAATATGGCGCTTGAGAATTGAAGTAATGATTTTTACGAATACACTTTTCGATATATCCCCCTAAAGAGGTCTAATTTTATATTCCCCAATACAGTAATTCATTTATCAGCTGTTCAAAGTTGCTGAACGTGCTTGTGCTGCCACCTGGCGATTCCGCAAAAACGCTTAAAATCGTTCAACTTTAAACACGCGTAATTTCTGAACCCGTGGATTCCTAACGATACAACTTGGATTTTTGGAATTGTCTCGCCAAAATCTACAGGATTACGTAAAGAAGGTCCAAAACTTTTGGCCCCCTAAGCTGAAGTTGAATTTTACTTTTGGGAAAGGATAGGATATAACCCTACTACCTCTTGTTCTGACACTAAGGAGTGTCAATCGGTCAGCTTCAAAAGAAGAAGAGGGGATAGGGTTCCCTAAATTCAGCAGCCATGCAGCTTAAACGTTCATTCGTTGGACAGCTGACCCCAGATCGAGTTGAAACGAAATGGCATGCGACGAGGGGTTGGACTGAGCCGGCTAAACGATATCCACTCGTCCGCTGGCTGGTCTCGGCCAGTTCCGCTTTAAAGATAACGAAGCGAGTTCTTTGCGGAATAAAGGTAGCTAACCGCCGCGCGGCACCTGTCGAGTGTTTGTCGAGATTGTCTCCGGCAGAGCGACAGGTGGCTTCGTTTCCTCTTCTCCCTCTTCCTCTGCTACCCCCTGTGTCTACATTTCTCGCGGTATTACCCTCATCCGTCTTTTTCCCTCGCCGCTATCATCTTTCAACAGCCCCATTCCCCAACATGGCTCGAGAGAGAGGGAGAGGTGTGATTTAAAGCGTAAACTTAAATATTCCAGTCGGTGCACCGCGTCGTGCAAATAAATTCGATATTAATGGAGCCTCACGGTTTGGACCCGGATCACCCGGGAAGAACAAGTTTGCGCCGCGACTTCCGCCCTTAGGGCAGAATCAGGGTCAACCCCACAAGCCCTTGCCATTTTTCTTTCAAAGAGGAAAGAACCGGGCTGCCCGCTCGCAGGTGATTCATCACAGCTTCAGAAAGTTCAAGGTGAGATTCTTCCACTGCAAACCTCGGCATCCGCTCTCGGCGAGCTGATTGTCTTCTGGTTGATTGATAAACTTCAGGAGGTCGTACTTACCTGCGCGCAACGGCGGTGGTCTGTTGCAGTCGTTCATATTTCTGGATTTGTCGGATTGAGATATGAGGGTAGGATGGAACTGATTAGTTTTTGGATTATTTTTCTTATTTAGTCATACTCAAAAATTCTGAAAAAAATCTAGTAGATGTCCAACAACTAGATGCGTATGCTGTAATTAATTCAGATTTTTAAGTAGAACGTCCTGGTTGTAAAAAATCAATCTGTATCGACCGAGAGGGTAGTTATGGTGTACTATGGAGAAGATTAGTTTTTTAAAGTATTTTCCCTATTTAATCGTATGCGAAAATTGTGAAAAAAATCTAAGAGATGTCAAATACCCAAATACATGTACTGTAATTAATTCAGATTTTTAAGTACAACATATTGGTTGTAAAAAATCAATCTGTCTCGAACGGAAGCGTAGTTATGGTGAATCGGAATACTATAAACAATTTGAACGAAATAGTAACTTTGAATATACGTCAATTGTTTTTTACTTTGGAGAATAGAACGTTACAATATTGGCCTATATATTTTCAATGTGTATTTTAACGTGAAATTTGTATAATGGCAGAATATAAAATACAAAGAACATATAACTTAATATATTATTATATAATTTAAATGTTATAACCACATACACACACCGTCCACGAATGTCCATAATACTTATCATAGAGTGGATTACAGGTGTCTCATGTGACATGAACGGAAAGTTATGCGAATTTAGCGAGGCACTCCGCGCGTTAATGCATGGAGCGATTCCTTCTATAATTGTAACTTTGGTGAAGTAGTTAAACAAATTAGAAGTTGGGCAAACGTTCAGGCTTTAATTTCAACGGAGACTAGTTACGTTGAAAGACATTGATCGAGTTATAAAATGAAACAGTGCTGGATGAACAAAAGTCCAGTGGTAATACGCGAATAAAATGAAAAAAGTATCAGAATATTTTCTATATCGATTTCGTATCGAAATATCAGGTGCATTTACTAAATTATATAATATTTAAAATATTATCATTCAAATAGAGTATATTGGGAATCTCAATGACAATTTCTTTTAAAGTCATATATTTTTCTCCAGCTCGAACTTTCTCTCTCGGAAGACAGCCAGTGATTTGCCGACCAATAACGTAATACAAGACTTCTTTCTCCAACCAAAAATCACAACCACACCTCCATATATCAGGCCATCTCGTAAGTAATGCTTTTCTCTTGTTTTTGGATATTAAACTAATAAAACGTAAATACAAGCATTGTTGTTATATTTCCACTTGCAGTCTGGACCAATCGCATTCGTGTACCTACCTACATCGTCGTATTCCTGCCAGGGACATTCTTCTCATTTCACCACGATGTGTACATATACGTTTAATATTGTAATTTTTTTCGTAAAAAATAAAGAATATTGTTACAGCAGTTAATGTGGTCTTTTCGTTCCACTCTATACACGAATATGCGACAATAGAATTCGATTAACATCTTTGAAAATTTTAGAAAAAGAAACATTTTACAAATAAGACATTTTCCGGAATTTTCGAAAAATTTTCAGGCGTCTGACTTATTGTTGAGTTATACTACTGAATTTCGTGCCACCTCCTTCAATATCATGCTCTCCTGATACCAATTCAATTTTCGAGATTTTTAAAAATTTTCGACCGTCTGACTTGTCGTTGACTTATACTACTGAAATTAGTGCCACCTCCTGCGATATCATGTGCTCCTGATACTTTCTCAATTTTCGAGATTTTCGGTAATTTTCGGGCGTCTGACTTGTCGTTGAGTTGTACTACTGAAATTCGCATACCTCCTTCCACATCATGTTCTCCTAATACTTTCTCAATTTTTGAGTTTTTTGAAAATTTTCGACCGTCTGACTTGTCGTCGAGTTGTACTACTGAATTTTCGAAATTTTTCGGGCGTCTGACTTGACGTTGACTTGTACTACTGAAATTTCGGACACCTCCTTCGATATCATGCTCTCCTAATACAAAGTTTAATTTTCGAGATTTTCGAAAAATTTCCTCGAAAATTGAGAAAGTATCAGGAGAACATGATGTCGAAGGAGGTATCCGAATTTCAGTAGTACAACTCAACGACAAGTCAGAGGGCCGAAAATTTTCGAAAATCTCGAAAATTGATAAAGTATCAGGAGCACATGATATCGCAGGAGGTGGCACGAAATTCAGTAGTACAACTCAAGCATAAGTCAGACGTCCGAAAATTTTTCCAAGTTTTGAAATGTAGCTTTCAATGTGTCATTGTTAGATGGGCGTAAATTTTCGCGGAAATCAGTAGTATAACTCAACGATGAGAGGGACGTTCGGGAGAAATGGATGGTTCAATAAATAGAGGCGCAGATACGTTTCTTTATTATATTATCTTTATTTATTCATTGTAGATTCATACATAAAATATATGTTTTGTACACGTACATAAATTATATTCTAATCATTTATAACAAGGATGTTGCTCGGAGAGACTCGATACACCGTCAAACTACTACTGCATTACTGCAATATGGGCGACGTACAGACAATTATATTCGATTATCCGTCCACTGCTGTACTGCTATACCTCGATTGTGCTACGGCAGCTGATGGATAAACCTGCTAGCTCCATTTTCCGCAAATGATCGAGACACTAAACTGACAATCAGTGTTCCCGTGTATCTTTCTAAACCAAAGTTCGTCTATGACAAAGTACCATTCCGTACCTTTAATTTGAGTCCTCAGAATGTTCTAAAATGTCTGAAACAATTTGCATGTTTCTAGCATTCATTCTGCAAAGTTTTAGTCCTGGCTTTTCCGACTTCTCAACCCCTTTTAAAATTTTTTCTCCAAGATTAAGGTACCTCTTTGACAAGAAGTCACAATTTATTATTATTATCCTTATTATTATTAATAATATACGGACCGAGGTCCTTTTATTTATACAAATGTTTACAGTTGTTTACAGTTTATTGTTTCCAAACCCTATTAACCATTCGTAATATAAATAAAGTATACAAAATATTCAACTGCTATTAATATGCCCCAATTCTCGAGCAATCGGTGACTAATCTGAGCTAATTTCCTAAATCTTCCCATGAACCTAGTGTTGAAAACGACGAATACATAACCTGCACAAAGTTCGGATGACAGCAGGGCGACAAGGATGGGACGAGTCGGGTATGAAATAACAACAACCCCCGTTAGAGAAAAATAAAGGAAGCTTTATTCTTTACATACCATAGCAGGCGATACGGGTCGATCGCGCGCCAAGGTCCCCGAGGACGTCATCCCGGTGACATTGCCGCGCCTGTCGACGGATATAAACGAATATCGGGAGGAAGATCGGGTAGACGTGGGGTCAGGTAATACGGCGAGTCGATAGTGGGTCTTTCCAGGGGTCGTATAATACACACACTCGTCTGTCTGGTTACTGTCTCTGTCTGCGAACGCGTCACCACCGTTCTCCGTGTCACGAGGTCACGCCAAAATGGCAGCAAGTTTGTGGAGATTCATGATAGTAGTCGCGTCGCCTGGTTGCAGCCTCAACGCCTCGCTGTACGCTGCCGCAGCCTGCTTGTATTTCCCGTTCAGGTGAAGAATCGCTCCTAGATTCGTGTGACTGCGAGCCTCGTTCGGCCTCAGACTGGCCGCGTGTCGGTACCAAACCTCAGCATCCTCTAAACGATCAGCCTGGCGGAGGGCGGACGCTGCCGCAATCGACAGCTCGTAATCAGATCGGGAAAGTTCAGCGGCCCGGAGCTGCTCCTCCGCAGCCTCGGACAACCGACCCTGCGACGACAGGAACACCCCTGAAACAGGATTCGTCCAATTTATACTCCGCGTCTTAACTGAGACCAACAACTTTTAATTGTTCCGCTGACACCAATCAAAGTGTACTACGCGGTCCAAAGTATCCTTTCTATTTGATATATATCTCCGGGGGTCACTGATCCCCTTCTCTAGATATATACTCTCTCTTTTACTTCCAGAATTGCTATATGAACCGTTTATTTTGCCTAGATCCATTTTCGAGAAAAATCAAGCTAATAATTTTAATATTTATTAAAATTGCAAATTGTAACTCGTATATTTAAAATCTCACAGATTTAGTAGGAAGGAAATTAGCTGGTTAATAGAATGATACAAATATGAATTTTGAAAGTTACAAACTGTAACTGATGTACTTAAAATCACAAAGATTTTGTAAAAAGGAAATTAGCTGGTTAATAGAATGATACAAACTTGTATTTTGAAAGTGGCCCAAGTCCATTTTCGAGAAAAATCAAGCTAACAATTTCAATATTTATTAAAATTGCAACTTGTAACTGATATATTGTAAATCACAAAGATTTTGCAGAAAGGAAATTAGCTGGTTAATAGAATGATACAAACTTGTATTTTGAAAGTGACCTAAGTCCATTTTGGAGAAAAATCAAGCTAGAAATTTTAATATATATATATATATATATATATATTGAAGTTGCAAATTGTAACTGATATATTGAAAATGACGAAGATTTTGTAAAAAGGAAATTACCTGGTTAATAGAATGTTACTTTGCAAGTGAAATTTGACATGGCAATTTGAGACCAGGATCATTACTTCTGCTACAATTCCATGAATAAATTTTTCTTGCAGGAATTATCAGATCCTATGAACACCCTCGAATAAAATTACATGTATCTTTATAACATTGCAGATATACACATTTGCACGCATGTAAGCAGCGTTGAAAGTTTTGTAATCGAGTTACACGACCAAGCATAAAACCTCAAAGAGAACCATGACATAGATTTCGTCTCCGATTTGCCCGGTAAAATAAATCCACAACGCCCGAGGAAAAATCAATGGTCCTCAACGTAAACGATCGCGTGATGTTAGGATATCCATGATCTACTTGTTAGTATCCTCCCTCTTTTCTTCCCTTAATGGGATCTACACATTTAATATTCCGTGAAAGTTATTGTACATAAAGATCTTAACGTTAGAACATGAGACAACGTAACTGCTTTGTAGTTCCTTATCAACATTATGAGAATGCATTTCTTGAAATATCGCGCACCAATTATATCAAGAAATAAAGTTTCCAGTTTACCATATTCGCCGAGACCGTGACTAGCCTTAGATATTAAGTATCTGGTAATAGTAACAGTAACCTTTATGTCTTATAAACAGACAGTAGATTATATAAATTCCTAATATTCTAGCCCTACTAAAATTCGGAATTCGGAGATATTTAAAAATGTTGATTTAAAAATGTCGAACTTCACCTAAGGGTACCAAAGATTTTTAACTTTCTTATAGAATCACGTGGATTTTCATGAGGAAATTCCGAAAATCAAAGTTGCAACGTTAGGAATTTACTGGTTCAAAGGATATGGGTGTTTGAAGTTGAGCGATTCTAAGTGTTATTGACTGATAAGAGCGCCGCCATGTTGGTATGTGCTCAGCATCGCGCATGGTCTACCGTGCGGAACCGCTAGATGGCACCACAAATACGCGGTGATGTCGATAACGTAGATTTCTCACCACTCCCTGACAGACCTTATCCAGATGCGGGGAGTCACGGTGAAATGATGTAGCCCCTCTCTGATGACGGGGAATGAGTGGGACGAATGGGAGACACGGTGCTGGAATGGAATAGTGGAAGAGGTATGTAGGGGAGTACGGGAGAGCTCTGTTTGGAGCTCATTATGCCATCACTGCCCAGAACTAATCTTCTCACGGCTCCGCTGATTGGACGATGTCTGTACACTCCAATATAGCGGCGCCCTCGACTGTCAATGCATGGTATTCCACATCGTCGAAAGAGCGAAGTCGCGAAAACATTAAAATCTACGTTATCTACATCACCGCGTGCTTGTGCTACCATCTAGCGGTGCCACTCGTTAAACTACGCAAGAGGCTGAGTGTATATTAACATGATGGCGACCTTACCGGTGAGAAACGGTGAAAATCGCTGAACTTTAAACACGCACAACTTTCGAACCAGTTGATTCCAAACATAAAACTTGGATTTTCGGTACGTCCTCGCCAAAATCTACAGGACTACATAACCACAAGTCGAAAACTTTTGCATTCCGGAGTTGAAGTTCAGCCAAAAACTGTACCGTCGCACAATGCAGAACCTCTATATCTTATCTTAAATCAAAAACCGTCTGGATGACACTACAAGCACACGGGGGACGTAAATATAATAAACAAAAAATATTATAGATAAAAACAATAACATCAGGAACGAAGTAAGAGGAAAATGCTCACTAGAGTACACCTTCCATTAATTTTCTTCCATGTCTTATAGTTTTGTCGCTCGGTGTATAAGCAAACCGCTCCAAAAATTCCGGCAGTCCGCGGTCGAGCATGCCAACCATAAATCCCGGCGTGATATATCGCGCGACCTTCCGCGGGCCACTGCCTAATGACGCGTGCCGCTAAGAGAGATAAACCGGCGTGGTTTTTGCCCGCACCCCGGCCCGAAAAATAGTACTCGTCTAGCGAGCTTTTTTCCAGCGGTTGGATTCATCCTGTCCGCAAAGAATTGGCTGACTGATGTCGTTTCCGTGGACCCACGCGGCGTGGGTCCATGAAAAGAGTGAACAAATCTTCAACAGAGCGAAAGCAAAACCGTGGGAAAGACGAGGAGACTATTTTCCTTGTGTAACCAGAATTTTTCCCTTTTTCCTATGCAATCGGAATCTGTTTGGGCGAGAAGATATGAGGAACCCAAATTTCGATCCTAGAGGATCATTGGTTCAAAAGGTATAAATGTTTAAAGTTGAGTGATTTCCAGTGTTTTATCGGCATTGCCGCGTGCTTCTGCTGCCATCTAGCGGCTCCGTCACTACACGCACAACATGGCGGCGCTGACCAGTCAAAAACACTGGAAATCGCTCAACTCGAAACATTCATAACTTTCAAACCACCGATGCTCCAGGCTCGAAACTTGGATTTCTCGCATCTTCTCGGATATCCAAAATTTCCGGGGACCGGGAGTGTCAATAATTTTTGAGGCTCGACTAGAACCTGAGGAAAATACCCGCCCACCTTTGCCAGCGGCAAGAGAAGATCGAAAGTGGCTGGAATCGCGGGACGACGAGAAAATAGAAAACGAGTACGAATCGGGAGACGTCATTCTGGAATTTCAATACCCGTCGATCTTACTCTGGCTGATGGCTTGCCGCCATCTTCCATTCCCCGGCGGCGGTCCTATATCCTCTGTCCCAGCGTTTCAACATCCACTCTCATCCCCTGGGAAAATATTACAAGGGTATTTACGGAAGCTCCGCGAATCGACGATTCTTTTATCTTCCTTATTAAACGACCCTCGACGACATCTTCGGTCTGCCGCTATTATTTCGTCATCCTTCTCACCCCCTTTCTCCTGCTACTCGGTCTACGATCCCGACCTCGTTCCTCTCTGCTCCTGGTATCGGAGAGAATCTCTAATGTCCCCGCGAAATGCGCTAAGTTCCCGGGGAAACAATTATACCGATGTTACAATGGACCAAAGGATGAATCGGTCGACAGCCACTCCAATTTGCTCGGTAACAGCGAGGAGCGCCCTCGAGAGGTCGTATTTCATTGCTTTAATAATGAACGAGGCCCTCTTATCGTTTCGCGACTCGCTATAGATAGAGGATAGAAAGGAACCGGGGTGAAAGGGAATTGTGGAACCATGCGAGTCTCATTCTCGCGTATTCGATCGTCGAACGATTTTTCTTTCTTCACAAGTCGCACCTGATGGTCCACCAACCGTGATCGTAATTAGAGAGGCTGACACGTTACACCTACCGTAATGATGGTGCACGCTTGAATCGTCCGGCGCCAGTCTGCGAGCCCTCAGGAACCATCTCTCGGCCTCCAGCACGCGGCTCGACTGCGGAACAAAGCATTATCGGGGTGTTAGTAATATTCCGGAAATCATTGACGCTCATATCTCCGTCGGGGTACAACTTTTAGCTGTACTTCGACTCCGGAATCCAAAGTTTTCAATCTTTTGTTTATGTAGACTTGTAGATCCTGGCGAGAACATGCCGAAAATCCAAGTTCCAATGTTAGGAATTCAGTGGTTCCAAAGTTATGCGCGTTTAAAGTTGACCGACTTTCACAGGTATGGGCGACGCCATTTTGGGATTTACTCAGATATTCTTGCTTGCAGATCTACCTTATCGACATCATCACCGCCTTCTTGTGCTGACATCCAGCGGCTTCGCTCGGTAGACAACGCGCGACGCTGAGTACATACCAACATGACGGCGCACAGTGCGATCTTTCGTCCAAATCGGAGACAAAATCAAAGAACTTTCGATAGAAATGAGGCAGAGCAATGAAATTTTTTTAAAATTAAAGCTGAAATTTTGCAGAATATGGGAAAAATAGGGAGATTATGGTAAGAACGTTTTTTAACGTTGAGAAAATTCGTTAAACGTGTAGACTTTCCAGAAATCGATTTTGCAATATCCTGAGGTCGTAGAAAAATTTGGAAGCTAGATTTGAAATCAGCGTGAAAAAAATCTACGGAAAATGAAGTTCAGCATGTTCGAAAAGAAATTTTTCCGCGCGTGGTATTGGAAAAACCACAATTTTCTCGAAATTGTGCAAGTTTAACGAATTTTCTCAACGTTAAAAAACGTTCTTACCATAATCTCCCTATTTTTCCCATATTCTGCAAAGTTTCAGCTGTAATTTAAAAAAAATTTCATCACTCTACCTCATTTCTATCGAAAGTTCTTTGATTTTGTCTCCGATTTGGACGAAAGGTCCCACTGTGCGGCGCCCTTACCCGCCAAAAACGCTTGAAGTCGGTCAACTTTAAACACACATAACTTTTAAACCAGTGGATTCCTAACATTAAAACTTGGATTTTCGGAATTTTCTCACCAAAATCTACGAGAAGCTTAAGTCTTTCTACAGGAATCTCCACAGAAACGCACAAAAATAATTCCAACTTAACACTAACCGTACTGGGTACAAAATGTAGTGGACATATGTACATTGTTTGATAAAAATTACAAGACTGAATTTATTTAGATATTTCATAATTTTCAAATAAATTTATTGAATAATTTCGAAAGGAAGCATCTTTATACTTTATATAATTAAAAAATAAACAATGTGAAAGCGATTATTTGACCGGACTCGGTACGGTTAGTGTTAATAAAAACGAAGCACACAATTACGAGCTGTAAAATAACTATTTAAATAAAAATAAATGTTTAAAAAGTACCACGTTTTTAAAACGGACTAAAAAGTATAAAATAATTTTTTCTAGCCCCATACAGATTCTTAACCCCGTACAGACAGTCCTGAAAATTTGAGATTGTGAATTTTTAATAGTTATGAACATACTTGTAAGATTTAAAACGGAAAACGTGGTGTAACGGTTAAATGAATAGTTTATATCCCCTAAACGCATAGGCTTTTTTAAATTAAAAATATTTTTTTTTAATATTGCATTGTCATCCAGTTCTGAGCTATGTTTAAAATTTTAAGTCTCTAGCTCATCGGGAAGTTAGTTTAAAATCAGTTGTAAAATTTGTACCGAACAGACAAACAGACATACAAGAAAGCGACCTAATAAAAACGTGGTAAAAAAATGTTTAACCTTCCCCCTCCACTCGTGCTATTTTGCAAGAAAACGGAATCGGCAAGTTTCGCGTGCAGGCAGAAAAATTATTGACACGTTGCGACGGCGTCTCCTCGATCGTAGAATTTATTTGAACGTGATTGGGATCACGAGACGTCGTCTCCGAGGAGTGCTCGCGCGCGCGTCCAACACGAGACAGGGTATTCGAGATCCAACGCGAAGATCGATTTCGATTCGTCCGATTTGACGGCGAAGAGAGCGAGACCGTGGTGGAATTTCGATGGCGTTTCCCGGTGACCGGGCGTGAGTTACGAAAACGAGACGGACGAAAATTCATTCGCGCGACAACGCCGACGACATTTATTGGTCAAACGTTCAATTACGCCCGGCATCGTTTAACAGTATTGACTTTTCATTGACCGTTCCGTTCGACGCGTGACCCGCATCGCGATCCACGCCCGCGCAAGAACTTCCGGCTCCTGGGAACACACCACATGACGCATGGTGGAACTTGTAACAAGAGGATATGTTTAGTCACTACAAAAAGTCTGGCACGCAACATCTTTGAGAGACGGTCAGCATTGAAATGATTCCATTATCTGCCCTGGTCAGTTTCTAGGAAATTTTTGTAGGAAGGATATGCTTGTTTTAGAGGGAGTTTAAATTGCATTTTGTTAAAAATGTTTTCTGTAAATGTATGCAGAG